>JAQIXU010000848.1:0-23865 GCA_034701245.1 Strigamia transsilvanica | reverse complement strand
CCGGGCGACATTTCACCGGGCGACATTTCACCGGGGACATTTCACCGGTGGGACGTTTCACCGGTGGGACATTTCACTGGGTGACATTTCACCGGGCGGTTTTTTTTTTTTTGTTTTGTTTTTTATCTCATTTTCTGCAAACGGGACTCGCTCTTTCTAGCAATTTAATGACCATTAATGTTTTACATTTTTTTTCCACGTTGAAAAATATATTTTTTTTGTTGTTCGGTGAAATGTCACCCGGTGAAATGTCTCACCGATGAAACGTCCCACCGGTGAAATGTCCCCGGTGAAATGTCGCCCGGTGAAAAGTCACCCGGTGAAATGTCCCCAAACCCAATTGTGCAGAGGTTTTTGTCTTGGGTTCCAATCCTCCGTACCAAAAAATGTCGTTCGTTCCGGTCTTTCAATCCAAATTCTATGATATGTGCTGGAAACACGAAAGGACTGCCAGAAGCAATTTGCTCCGTAATAATTACGAATTTTGCTGTATTTGTTAAGTATTGACCTATCTAATAGTTGATGTGTTTAGGGTGATTCTGGTGGACCATTTGTTGTTAATACTGGCTCAGAATATGCCCTCACAGGCCTCTCTTCTTTTATTTCGGCAAAAGGGTGTGTTACTGTTGGCTACGGTGTAGTGTTCACTCGATTATCCAGCTTCATTCCCTGGATGCAAAGTTATTTAGGAGCTAATCTGTGTGTTGTATGAGATGAATAATAAAGCGTGATATAATTCATTGGTTCACAAACAACGCAATGCAATTGTCATTTCAGCAATTAGTGCAGTGTTGCTAAAACAGTAATGTGTACTATCAGTTCAACATAATAGAAACTTTCTGATTATATTACACAATTTAGGTTTTAGATTTCTTGATAGAAATGATGAGCGTTGGCTAAACCTAACGTGTTACCTCAATGCAGTTGAAGAAAATTCTTACGAAAAGAAGTGAATTTGTCGAGTTAAGGATAGGGCAAGCCTGGAAGCATAGACCTTAAATGAGTGCTACCTTTCAAGAGACTTGCCACTTTTCTTACTCTGCTCCTCTGTACATTACCATTAGTGTAAATTGATCCAGTCTGAATTGTGGGGAACGAAGGCTATTCTTGATGTTCTGTTCACTGCTCATTACACTTTTCTCAAAACCTCTATTTTCCTCTTCATTTCTAATAAGGGCCTTAGTTTTAAAATAAAGCATGACAGCATGGAGCGGCCTCTTTTTTTGCAAGCGCACCCGCAAATACAACTTAAAATAACAAAAAAAATTGTGTTTTTCTAAAATATGTTGAATAAATGAAATAAAATGAGTGGAATTAATTTGTAATAGTAATTCCATTGGAATATGAAATTCCTAATTTTTCCAACAAAAGTATCGCCTATGTGTGTACAGGGCCGGATTAAGGGAGGGGTGGGGGCACCGAGGGCACTTGCCCCGGGCCCCCGATCATAGAGGGGCCCCCATCTGGAAAAAAAAGTTTAAAAATTTTTATTTTTATTTTTTTTTTGTAAATTTGGGCCCCAAAGGCATTTTTCCGGACTGGGAACCATTTCCACAGCCTTTTATGGGGGCACAAATCTTAATTTTGAGGAAAAAATTATTTCTTAAAAATTTTTTTGGAAAATTTTTGGAAATGTTATTTTTTTTTTGTGGAATTTTTGGGCCCCTAAAAATCGGAGGCCCAAGGCATGTGCTTATTGCGCCTAGGCCTAAATCCGTTCCTAGAGATGGGAAGGGGCAATAATATTTTTGCAGGGGGGCCCAAAATTTTAAGTAAAAACAAAAATTCATATCACAAAGGAACCCCTTTTATATCAAGTGCCCTGGGCCCCAAGCCCTTGATCCGGCCTTGTATGTGCACGACGCTTTCTTGCGAGGCCATTGTAGTTTACCTTGCATGTTTGCAGAGTATCCATACCTCACTTTTTATCAAAGTCCAATTTCAATTTTACAAATATTTATTTATTTATTTCATTTGTAAAAACTAACGTGAAGTAAAATATTATTTTAAATTGTGGAAATGACGTCTTATTAATGCGGCAATCGCAATCAATAAAATAATGTTCGATCAGTTTCAAGGTCAATATGCCTGCAGCTGTATGTTCAATTAGATAATTTGTGTTAACTTTTGATGAATTTACCTGTGTAGATTTAATTACAACTCAATCCGAGCTAATTTTCACGCAAATTTAGATTTATATAAGCACTTTCCTCCATAATGCGCGCCGAAAGCAAATAAATTAACATCCAAACCACGAGAAAATCAAGTTTTATGAACTTTTAATAGCATGACCAAAATAGAAATTACAATAGCAGTAATTAATAATTACAGTAATATACAGCCGAGTGAGATGACCAAATGACGTGTAAATTTATATACGAAAATATATAAATATACGAAAATAAACGATAATGACTTTGCTTTTCTTCTAATTACAAATCTAAATTATTTACAACTTTGCATTAATAAAACCAAAACACTTTTTATTTTTTCCCTCTTTTCGACGACTTCAACTTTCTCGGCTTGGCCGCAGACTTTTTAAGTGCAGGTCTCTTGGGGCTTTTCGGTTTCTTTGCCTTGGCAGCAACAATTTTCTTTTTCGCCACAACTTTCTTCGGAGACTTTGCAATCGCAGACTTTGCTTTCTTTCTCTTCCCAATTTTCTTCTTGGGCATTTCAACTTTTTCGATAATCTTCACTTTCTCAGCTGGAGGAGCGCTGCGTGAAAGAGACCTTCTTCTTTGTATGCGCATAACAGGCTCAACCTTGTCGGATACGCGAAAAGATCCCGATGCACCTTGACCTTTGGCGTGCTTTAAAACTCCAGTAGACAGACCCCTTTTCAAAGCAATCTTTAAATGCGTATTCACTAGTTTGGTGTCTTTGCTAACTTCGTAATTCTCCATGATGTATTTTAAAATTGCTTGACGAGACAATCCATTTCGATCTTTTTTAAAGGAAGAAAAGAAAAGAATAGTAAAGAAATTTAGTATATTAAAAGCAAAAAGTATTTGTTTTTAAATTGAAATTTACCTTGAATTTCATTAATGGCAGAAATTGACATCTCCATGTAGTTGGGATGATTTGGAGTATTTTTCTTTTTTTTCGGTTTAGCTGTCTTCGGTCTTCCTCTCGTCGCTGCAGCTGGAGCTGCAGTTGCTGTATCAGACATGATGCGAGATGTTGATGCTGGATAACTGGTTGTCACAATGCAAGCGGCGCAAGATGTTTCAGTTCAGATAGCAAATTACTTAGTGCGAGCGGCGGCGCTCGCTCTCCCATTTATGTGGAAGGCGCCGACCTGGCAGAGAACTAAAACATTCAAACCTAGTTGAAGTACAAAACGAGTCGGCTCGGACTCGTGTGTGCTTCTTCCCTGGGAGAAGAGTCTGCTGCACGCTTAAGTAAGTGCTTCTGCACTGTGTTTTTTGAGTGTATATCTAGAAGAGATAATCGGCTTCAATAATCTGTAATTATTTTGTTATTAATTGGGTTATTCAGAGGGTGGTTGAGTTAAAATGGCTTATCAGTGCACGTGTAAAAGCATAATTTGCGCACAACTTTGCTGTTATTTGCACGAATTCTACATGCCAACAATAACAATCGGTCGGGAGTAAAACTCGCGTGTTTTATGAGTATATAAAACAGAAATCTTGCTTAATCAGCTCATCACATCGTATAGAAACAGCTGTGTACGTTGAAGCAACAAACACAAGCCGCTGATCCGCAGCCATATTGACTGGTATTTTTCTGATGCTTTGAAAATGGACATTTTCTGCACGTATATCAAGTTGATTCGTGATTATATTTGATGAAAAATGTCGTTAGACTGTACACGAATAGTTTTATGAAGTTCTTGAATGGTATTTTTCAAAACATTTTTTAATATGTCTGTTTGGACTTTACATAACTAACGCTCTTCTAAGGGTCACTTAGGTCATCAATAAATGACCTGGTTTACAGTTATTTTTTTATTTTTTAATAAAATAATTTTCCCTCACTATTGATTCAACATTTGCATAACAAATTACAATTTTTCAAATTTTATTGCATGTTCATTAAAAAATTACAAACTAACATTTCATTTATTCAACGTGATGTGATATTTGTTTATAGTATATACAGTAACCATTGACTTACGTCATATTGTTTCATGTTTCATTTTTTGCCTAAATGGTACTATGTCAACAATAAAAATCGAAGTTTAATTTTTCAGGAAAATATTTTATTTTATAAAAACAGTGGACATAATTAATTAAATTAAACCCTCAAATTACACACTAAACGTTATGAACTACATTGATCATATACAATTTGTTCAGGAGCTGTTTGATGGTAAACATACATTTTTAATTTAATTAAAGAATGTGTTTGAGAAGATATATAATTCAGATCTTTTAATGCACTTACCACATGTTTGCGGTTTGCTCAAAAACACACGTGATGTAAAATTAACAAGTATTGCACTATAATCTTATCACCGATTCAATAGATAAAATATATTTAAAAAGAATACAAGCGGTTTTTCTGGACATTTCATTAGCGCAATTTGAAGCCGACAAAAATATTCCATATCTACCACAAGATTGTTCAATCATAATCATATTCACGTTAAACCGTACGGTTTTCACACACATTCACGTGAAATAAAATAAAGTTATCATTGTCCCAATGACAACATATTAGTGTCATTTTGTGAGGTTTATATTTATTCGAGTGACCCTAAACCCCTAAGAAATCGCAAAACTGTAAAATCAACATCCGAATGAACAATTTAAATCGACCTGAATCCATTATATACCGAGAAAACAATTTACTAAAAAATCGTCGTCAAATTTTCCAGCCTATATCATTTGCAATTGAAGATATTTCTTCATGGCTTCGCTGCTGTATCGAGGATCAGGCGTGAGACTCGATTCAAACCTCCCAGTCGGTGTGGCTCCCCACACACTTAATGCCTTACGATTGATCAACGCATATCTAAAAGAAAAATAAACAGAAATCTATAGTACACAAATGTATTTAATTCACCTATGCATACAAGCAACTTACTTTGTATTTGTAAGGTTTTGAAGAAAATTCCAATAACTGTTTGAAAGAGCATCAGGTTGGAATAAACTCTGAGAAAGTGAAAACAATGTTTGAAATTACTTGGCTCTAGCCTCTAGGAGCTAAACTTACCACATGGAACATGCTCGCAGTTAATGCTGCGTATACAACATCCATGGCAAAAGGTATGACCGGTATGCGACCGTTTTTTATCCCAATGGAGCACAGGAGCTATTAACGAATCAATTAGTTAGTCAAACTAGTTTAGCTTAACAGAATTACAGACTTCGATCATCTTCCAGAAGCTGTACGATGCCAATGCAGGCGATGGAAACAGTAACATGGACCAACCAGCTACAAATCCAGATAGAAGACCATTAATGGGTTCATCTGTATTTTTAACCCATCTAAGCAGGCAATTAAAAGACTGCAAAAATTTGTTATTTTGACAACCCAAACTTATAGTGCCAAATTTAGCCTTTGCAATACATGCTTCTGTAACTTACCCTACACAGGAGAGTGAAACATCCTAAAAATAATCCAAATTTCACATTTTGGCTAGACAGAAGATACGGAACTAACACTTGTGGGTACTTTAGAGTTAGTTTAAATGATGATATTGCTTTTAATAGGACTTTACCGATGTATCCGACAAAAAATGGGCGTAAAAATCCCTAGAAATATGCAGCTAAATGTATAGTCTTGTACTGGTCATTTACAATCGTAATAACAAACCGTGATGCAATAGTATATGCATCCTTTTTCGTGAAGACAACATTTGTGTTTAGGCCCAAATTGAATTGAATCTATTGAATTTACATAAAAAAAATAAAAAGAAAAACATTAAATTCCAAAATTACCTAATATTTTTTTGTACGTGTTAAATACTGATGGCTTGTTCAGTTCCTGATTTTTCAAAGAATTATTTGGATGTTTTGTACTCGGTGATCCACCTTCGCTCGACCCAACGAGAAACCTGAAAATGGGGAAGGAAGAACAAAATTGTTGGAATTTATATATATTTGATATTTACAATGAAGCCCAGATAATAATTATCAATTAGAAACTTATCCGATTTGTGTTTGTATTCAAATTGAGGAAAGAAATTACTTCCTTAACACTATTGTATTCTATAAAACAATTGCAGGAAATTTTACAATGACGTATGGTTTAGCAAAAGCGAGTACGTTTAAATATGGCGGATTACATACAACGGTATTTCTCAAGAACAACAAAATCAAATGTGTTTAGTTTATTTATTTATTTTATTTTTAAAAAGTTTCGTATTTATTGTCCCTTACCTAATTGCACAAAATTACCTAAAGTCGACCGAAGTTTTAAAGAATCGTTTTAGAATATTTCAAAAAATACATTGAATTTTAGAAAATAATATGATACTGTTGGAAATGATCAAATGATTCAGAATTTTAAGAGGCACAGTTTAGCAAATATATGATACTGGTTGATATGATATGATACTAACGCATGATTTTTACAATTATTTTCTCCAGCTGGCTGGAATATCCAGCCAGCTGGAGAAAATAATTGTAAAAATCATGCGTTAATATTTTTTGTTCTACTCTCAATATGGTATCAAATTTGTTTCTACAACTTGAATTTGTACGTAACAAAATAAAAAAGTAAAAACTAACCTTAGAACCAGAGTCGTCAACTCTTTGGATTGAATTTGTTTCCTACAACATACACACAAAAAGATAAAATTATGGAAACTATTACAGTACCGTACTATTGTTTTATTTAACTTACTTGTAAAGATATAAAAAAATAGACATGGTAAAGCTGAATAGCCACACCTAAATAATAATAAAAACAAGCATCGTATTTTGTATCAAGAATACTCTAATCTGGAATTAAAATCTATTTGTTTTATTCACAGTTCAACTCACCTCACCATTTGGAATTGGATGAATTAAATTACTATTTTTTGCGATTGAGTAAAAAATTTGACTCATCTAAAATTAAAATATACATGAAAAAACGAAGAATAGTAATGTTTGGTAACAATTTCACTTACAGTATTAAGCATGTACACAGTAAGAGCCTTTTTCCTATAAAAAAAAGTAAAACAGGAAAAGCCACATGTTAGTTCGGTATTATTTACTGTATTTAACCCAGATCTGGGTTTGAAAATAAACTGTGCAATTTTTTAGCAGTAAAAACTATTGTTCAAACACAATTTGGCTTGCTTTTTTATATTTAATTTAGTTAGTTAATTAATATATTATATAATATATTTATATTCGAGTGATTTGCAAATTTAGTTACCTTGCATCTCTTTCAAACTGGATAGCTGTAAAACTTGCAAAAAAAGATGGTACAAATGCAATAGACCAAGGATAAAAGCTTTTCAACAGCCATCTGTATATGCAAATATAAAATCCACAATATAGTTTAGTTAAATTTATGGATGCCATATAATTTTGAGCTTACCTGAACAGACATATGCAGCTAATAAATACACTTCCATTCCAAGTCAAAAAACAAGAAGAACGAAGTATGTCTTGAGCAATTTTTGGCCATTTTTTAGGATTGAACAATTTTCCTTGAATTAGTGAACTCAACTAAAAGAAAAAAGAAATTAAAGAAACAGTTAATGACATTAATAACCAGAAATTACAAAAATTTGAATAAAAATGTTTCATTTCTTTAACAAACAAAAAAAAAATCTTTTTCGATCTAACCACACATGTTCTACTTTACAAATAAACTTCTAAGAAGTCAATACCCTGCCCTACATTAAATTCACGAGGGCAGTTTTGA
Source organism: Strigamia transsilvanica (assembly GCA_034701245.1). Taxonomy (NCBI): domain Eukaryota; kingdom Metazoa; phylum Arthropoda; class Chilopoda; order Geophilomorpha; family Linotaeniidae; genus Strigamia; species Strigamia transsilvanica. The sequence continues at coordinate 16,035 of JAQIXU010000848.1, read as the reverse complement.
CTTAATAACAACAACATTAATTTCTGTATTAATAATTGACAGATAAAATGAATTAAAAAGAATAAATTTCAAATAAATCTGCTGTTGTAATATTACTTCATAGTTTTGATGTAATGTATGCAAACTTTAATTGCCAATCATCAATCTACAAGATTAAAAATATTAACTGTGTTACGTAAAATGAATTTTTAACGTACACGTTTATCTGTAAAAGTACACACACACAAACTTACCAAATACAACGAGGAATATATTTTGAGGGAATTCTTAAAATTCCCGATAGCTAAATCTATCAATACTCGTGAACATTGCGGATGCCATGGATGAATAACATCATAACAGCTAAACTCTAAGGGTGTTAATTGTTTACTCAAAACTACCATCCTGATTCACTACACAAGTATAATCCAGACGAAATCAACATGGATAATCAGATCCGGAATGAAACGTCCGCAACTCAGCGGCAGACGCCATCTTCTGAAGTAGTCTGCTTCTCAGCTGTTTTTGTTCATTCGTCGATATTGCCCGACGTCATAAGTGTGAAATCCACGTAGCAGAAAACAAGTGTTGTTGGAAGATAATTTTATTTATCTGGCAAATTTTTTCCATGGAAATCTTATCTACGCATTGCTACAATAGTTTCTAAAAATAATGAATGGCAACTGCACCCTCTGATGCAGAATTTCAATGCTTAAGCTTAACAATTCAAAATTCTAACTAAGAGTCTCAGACGGTATTAGTAAATAGACATAGTTTTAACATACCCTAATTTAATTCAACTCACTCTCACAATTGATTTAAATATAATAAATAAAACGCAATGAAGCCAAGTTGGGGAAGCTTATTTTTTTTAGCATTTATTGCTTATGTTATAAATTCCGTGTGGACTTTATATCAATTGTGGAACGTTCCCCCATGCGTTGATGACTATTGCCTTGCGTCCTCTCTGAAAAGTATTGAAAAGTATAAGGTAAAACAGAAGACTAAAACCATCTGGGATTATTAACAATTTTCTCTCTCTTGTAGTTGCATTTTTATCAATCTCCAACGCGAAATCCAAGAAATACAGAAGATTTACATCAAGTGTATATGTGGGATAATTTTGATTATAACATTCCTCAAGAGAGGTACATAAATTTAACATCTAACACAATGTTAAGCGTTAGACACGGAATCACGTGCTGATTTGTGGCATTATGTGTTTGAAAGAAGCTGAATTATTTTCTAGGTCAATTAATGTATCCATGTTAAATGAGGCTGTGACTAACAAGACGGTATACCTGCACATTGTGATGGTTCCGCAACATGCTCCAGTTAAAAGTCCAATAGCTTTGATAAAAAACCAACTAGCATCAACTTCAGTTGGAACTTTAGTAACTTATATGATTCCAGAGAAAAAAGCTTTTAACATTTTGAACTCAGAAGTTAAGGTAATTCTAACACTAATTTTATAAATTGTATCGGGAACAATGTCATTATATTTTTTGGTTTTTTTTTTCCAGAGGATTAAGAAAAACAATGAGAATGCGGAACGACCTAGTGCACATTGGCGAACAAAAGTGATTTTCGAAATTATAACGGATACCTCATCTTTACCGAGCAGGAACATGCCTCGTGAATTGATGAAATTTATTCGGTGAAATCAGAGATGAAATGTATATTTTCAATCAACGAGTTATATTAACTCATTTTTCTGTAATTAAAGGTTGGCTCCGAGAAATGAATATCTGCCAATTTTATTCATAAATAAAATGAAATATCGGATAACAGATTTACAGGTAAAATTCAGAGACCGACTTGGTGCCTAATTATTTTTTAATGCGTTTCTGACTTGCATTGCAGCCGATTAACAGCAGTGATACTTCGAAAGAGTTAGCACTTATCTACAATCCTACCAGTTTTGGTATGTTGAGGCTCCTAGTGCAATTAGAAGGTGCAATGGCTACCATGAAAAATTTGGGTAATTGAACATTTCTTCGTAGCATTAAATTATTTCAATATTCTTGCTGCGTGTTTTAGGATTTCTAGAAAAAGACATCGACGAAGTCAAAGGGATTTTCACCGATACCAATTTCTATCTCTTGTGCGCAACATTTGTAATTGCTGCATTCCACGTAAGCACATATTTATTTATAAATTACATTTGTTTGATTTTTCTGTTCAATTCTAGTTGATGTTCGATTTCCTTGCTTTTAAAAATGACATTGCATTTTGGAAGCGCAAAAAAACGATGGTGGGCGTGTCGTTTCGCACCGTTTCATGGCGGTGTGTCAGTCAAATCATTATTTTTCTTCATTTGTGGGATGAAGAAGCCAGTAGATTAATATTGGTTCCAGCATTTATAGGCAGTTTCATTGAGGTATTTATAACGTTTGTAAGCAGGTTTCCTTTTTTTATTTTATTTAATGTAGATGAGTTTTGCTACCTTCAGGTCTGGAAAGTTCTAAAAGCATCAAAAATTAGCATTCGTTGGAGTTTTCCTTTGCCTAAACTGTTGGTATGAAGTTTTCACTATCAAAACCTTGTATTACTGCATATCTAGTCGTAATTTTCATTCTACAGTTCGGGTCCGCAAATGATGCAGAAAAGAAGAGTGAAGAATTCGATGCCGAGGTTTTACTTACGGCATAACTAAATGAAATTACCGTAATATATATATTTTTTCTTAAATTTTAGGTGATGAAACATTTACGTTATTTCGTTTACCCACTTTGTCTCGGTGGTGCTGTTTATTCTTTAGTGTATGTTGAACACAAAAGGTAAAAAAAAATATTTTTTTAAATACTAATTTGTAATTCAGTGCTAAATTCCAACAAAATATACATTTTGCAGTCCGTTTTCATGGTGCCTTCAAAGTTTAGTAAATGGTAAGCGAGTATTTGACATCGAAAATGTTTTTGTTTTAAAAGGCTTACAAAAATAATTTCAGGTGTTTATGCTTTCGGCTTTCTCTTGATGTTACCTCAACTTTTCCTCAATTACAAACTGAAATCTGTAGCACATTTACCTTGGAAAGTATTCATGTACAAGGTAAGAAATCAAACCGAATAACTTCTAAAATTTAACCGCAAATTTCTTTATTTCAGGCATTTAATACCTTCATAGATGACGTATTTGCATTTATCATTACTATGCCAACTGCTCACCGAATTGCTTGTTTCCGCGACGATATAGTATTTTTGATATATTTATACCAGCGATGGTAAAACAAGTCGAAAAAATTTAAGACGAAAACCAAATTAATTTCTTTTGTCTTTGACCAGGTTATATCCGGTGGATAAAACACGTGAAAATGAATACGGAGAAAATTTCACCGAAGAGAAAAAACAGCAATAACACAAATTTATAATAAAAAATTGTTGCCATATAAAACATTGAGACACGTCCTAAACAAACGAATTAATTTTTAACTAGTCTATCTTTGTTTTCTTAATGCAATTTTTAAAATAAACGTTGAACTCTTAAACCCATACACAACATTTCAAGTTTTTCTTTTCTTCCATCTTTAATACAAGTTAAGCACCACTTTAATTTATGTTTTTTTTCTTTTATTTTTCTACACCTTGTTTTAACATAGCAAATTATAAAACAAGCATGCACAAAAACTGAATACCTGATAAATTCAGAATGCTTGCGATGGTATCGAATTTACAAAAACAGAAAAAATTTGTTTCTTCATAAATTCCATTTGATGGGTTAAGGACGGAACATTAACCAGTGCAAACTGACCAATGAAGAACACATCAAAAAAATAGAGAACATCGGGATACGAAAAGATTTGTGGTAGAATCTGGATGTTTTTATAACTTGATACAACTCAAAAAGTCATTAACCTGTAAATTTCGGGGAAAGTAAAAATGAATCGGGCAACAATGACAATTACACAAATGCAGTTACACCACCAGAATCCACTAGGCTCTAAAGGGATACAGTTTGAGTCCAGCAGCAGTTTTCATTCAGCCAACAATTCTTTTCAGGTTAATTTTTTTTTCTTTTCTTTTTTTTAAACGTTAGCGATTTCTAATTTCTTTTAAAACTAAGTACACAGTAAAAAATGGTGCGGTTTTGCATTACTTATACAAGTATCTATTGCAGTCATACTACACGCGAAGACAAATGTTTTAATGCCCCGGCTGATGAAACTTGACAATACTCTACTGAAACAAGTTACAACTTCCATGATCTACACTTGATCAAAAAATAAGTAAAAAAGAAAAAAAGAAAAAAAAATCCAGACAAATGAATCAAGAAAAGATTTCCAAAGTTGTATATCGGACAAAACTGCATACATGTAAAAAGCCTAGAGATCCAGAAACTGGGGATAGTACATCTTAATTTAACAGAAATGTGAATTTTTTTTTTTAATTTTTTTTTTTTTTTTTTGCTTTTTTTGTTTTAAATCTTGGGAGCATTTTGAAGATTGCCTGTCTACTTTTCGAGTACAGTAAAATTGATGGGATTGGATTAGTTAAGAATAATTATACGACGAATAGGACAAGCTATTCAATTATCACCACCTTCTTGCTGTTCGTCTCCATCACCCTGTGTGTCCGTCGTCCACAACTAAAAATAAAGAAAACAAAATCAAATTTAAGACATCTCGACATAAATTAAATCAAACAGAGCGTTACGAGATTCAAAGTTTAATTAAAACATACTACGCATTCCCAAACTCATTCCGTTAGCCTCAATAGACATAAATATATCTTAAACGCAGTCATGTAAAAATTTACACCCAAATTATCAAATTTTAATCCCAAATAGCTGAATTTGAATTTGACAACACCCGAGTTAAATTAACTTTATGGAATTTATATTTGCTATTTTACCGTTAGGTTATCCCGCAGAAGCTGCATGATAAGCGTACTGTCTTTGTACGAATCTTCATTCAATGTATCTAGTTCCGCAATGGCATCATCGAATGCCTACAAAAACAACAAAAATATCGATGAAATTAGTTTTATTTTTTTTTAATTTTTAAAAACACAACCAAACATTCAAAACCTAACAGATGCACTTTATTTCTAAATTCCGTCCTAAGCACCTATTTATTCATTGCATTAAATTCATATACATACATCCATTAATTTGGACAAGCAGATAGAATTTCGGTAAATCACCATACCTGTTTTGCCAAATGACAAGCACGATCAGGAGAATTCAAAATTTCGTAATAAAACACTGAGAAGTTGAGAGCCAGACCTAATCGGATTGGATGTGTTGGTTGCATTTTAGCTCTACTTATATCAAAGGCTTCTTGGTACGATTTCTGAGAGTCGTCTATCACACCTAAAATAAAAAACCAAACATAGGAACAATGTACTGACCTGTTTTGCTAACTGGCAAGCCTTGTCTGGTGAATTCAAGATCTCATAATAAAATACTGAGAAATTGAGAGCCAGGCCCAATCTGATTGGGTGTGTTGGCTGCATTTTTGCTTTACTGATTTCAAATGCATCTTGATATGCTTTTTGTGAATCCTCAACAACGCCTACAAGAAATTGAAAAGTCATTAGTTCCGACATGCAAAACAAACTAAACGCACCAAGCTACGTGTTAATTTAAGGCAAGGTAAGGTAAGGTAAGTGCCGAAGGGTAAATACTTTAACAAGCAGCTCATGTTAAATTAAAAGCTTAATAATCACAAATTCTACACAGCTCGTTGAGGAATTCACATTTCATTTTCAACCAATTTTCTCTAACTTAATATTAAACTTACACCGCAAACACACCTAACGTCTCATTAATGTTTGTTTATCACCAAAAAATACTCGCACACTTGCCTCGGCACTTGTTAAAATTTCATTAATTTTTACAATCAACATAAAGCAGTCATAAATTAATTATAAATGACATTATGTTAAACATTTTATTCAGAAAAATCGATCGTTTAACCGTTCCCTCCCGCTGATTATTCGAGTGTACATTTTCCGAGCAAGTTTTAAATGAAAACGTTATTTTCAACGGGCGAAAGTATTTTTTTCCCCCCATTTAATTTGCCAATACGCACCATATTAATGTCAAATCTACTCGATACTTACTATTTCGACTTTCTCCTGTGGCAACTTCTGCTAAGTACCTATAATAATCTCCTTTCATCTTCAGGTAGAAGACTTTACTCTCTGCATTGCTTGCTTTTGGTATGAGATATTTATCTAATAGACCCTAAAAAATAAAAATAAAGATAGAAAAATTAAAAAAAATCGATTGAATCAAATCATTTTCAGTTTCCCCCTTTTTTGTTACATTTTTTGTGTATATTTCTTCCGCAAATCATACAGTCAAAGCAACCATGTCAAGGATATGGGAATTTACGGTAATTTTGTTACTATTCATTTCACACGCAATTCTTTTCAAATTTATTCGAGCGATAAGTTTAGTGTGCTGAAAAGTTGGAATATCTTTCAGTAGCGTTAGGAATTATCGCAGTTCAAACCAATTTCCATCAAAACACTATACAAACATGACTAAATTTTAACCTAAAATTATAATTTAAACATAAAAACGATTTTTTGATACTTTTTTCAAAGAATCAACTGAATATTTCATTAGATAAAACTAAAATCACTAGAAAAAAGGTTTATCTTATCAAATCAGATGATTAATCAATTCTAAATAGAGAAAATGATGGATTGGTGCATTCTTTCACACTACACGACGCAGTGATGCAATACCGCATCAAAAAATCATTGAAATATTTTTTATTATTCCGAGCCTCTTAAAATTTCATAAAAATCAAAGTCGAAAGCAATATCCTGACTTGTTTGTGTATATAAATATACATATACTGTATATGCATCTCAGACATCCAGAAATATCTTGTAAGAAAAACAAAGTACTTTTAACCCCAACGGACATAGCTACTGTAAACACATTTATCAAATATTCCTGTTCATGGCTCTTTAAACGAACATATCTCACAACTAATATTTGGCTGCACCATATGCCGTGCAGGTAATTGAACTTAAAGCCCTCTAGGACCCAAATTACCTACGTCTGACATTTCTAACGTGCCTGGTCTGATGCAGAAGAAAAAGGAGAGGAAAAAAAAAATCTGAATATCTTAATTTTTCAACACTAAAACCAATTTCTGCTGTTTTTAATTTCCACCTCAGCTTGAAAATTTCAGTGATATTTCATGACCTTGTTTGTACAAAAAATAGGGCGACATTTTTATCTGCATTTTGACGGCAATTTTTTATTTAAAAACTAAGAAGCATTCTGGTCAGTGTTATTTTATTGGCTTAATTTGCGTAAAAATTAAATTCAAAGAAAATAGTTGCCGAAATGGTTAAATTTCAGAGGCCAACTTACCAGAACATCGTAACAGATTTCCCGTAATTCTTTTTCAACTTTTTCTCGATATTCCTTAGCCATTTGTTGTTTTCTTTCGCTGCCTTCAGTTTTTTGCTCTATACTGGAAATAACTCTCCAAGAACTACGCCTCGCTCCCACGACATTTTTGTAGGCGACAGATAGTAGATTTCGCTCCTCGTTGCTTAGCTCAACACCGGTTTCTGTGACCTGTTTCATCGCCGCTGCCATATCATCATAGCGCTCGGCTTGTTCAGCAAGCTTTGCCCGTTGAACCAACTCGTCCTTATCCATGTTGAAGTTTCTAGTCGGGTAGAAAGAATAAGAGAATTATTCGCTGCTATTCCAATATATTTTCAATGCAACAAGACCCAACGAAAATGGCGGCTGTGAAGACCGACTCACATATGCACACCCAGTTGTAATCTTACACCGCCATGCTCCAACGTTCTTATTTTATAGTACTTATATATCTGATTACCTAGTTAAACGGTGTTACTTAAAGAATTTAGAAGGCTCGTGTCTGATTTAAGGTCTTCAACGATGTAAAAATTGTGTTAGATACAAAACTGCACTTACTCGTGTGTGAGGCAGTTGCACAGATTCCTTAATCTGTCTACGGGGTTCAGTGCAATGACTGGAGAGAGATGACGTCATCGATTGCCAAGTTTAGCAGCAAGGTTCGTGAAAGAACACTCATCATCGGAAAATTTTTCACGACCATATTATAATGAAACCGGTCGCCAACGTGACGCCATATATGCTGGTCTATGTAATCCCGGTTGAGTCATTAATTTGTTATCATTTTGATGTCATCGGCGATTCATCGACCGGGATAGTGACAGCATAAAATAATTTAAATTTATGCAGGCGAATGAATCTCCATTACATGAAATTTTAAAAATTTTAAAAATTTTAAAAAAATTTAAAAAATGAATTAACGAATACCAAACTTTTGTGAAATGAAAAGATACGGTTAAAAGACAAAAGAAAATTATTTTCATCAAGGAAAGGAAATTGGAACTTGAATTTTCTAGAAATGTAGATGCATCCAAACTTTGGTACGTACCATAAAAGGGAAAAATAATTTAACAAATTTCTCGTTGGTAAAATAAAAAATGAAAAATCTTTTAACTTGCCGGGAACTAATGTCCCACAAAATACTAAAATTAAAAAAATTAGATATTTTAAAAATTATTTCTTAGATTACTATATTTAAAAATACCCACAACGAAGATATCGCAATACGATAGCGTACTCTTGTGACAAAGTAAGTAATATTTTGATTATTTCACAATTTTATCGAAAGGTAGAGCCATGAGTTCACATCTGTTTTTCTTCAGAAAAAAATGCGAGGAAAAATATACTTGATCGTTGTAATTTATTGATCTAAGATGTGACACAAAAAAATGAAGTAATCAGAACTGACAGATCTGACAGTAAGCATTTATTTTTCAATTTCAAATTTTTAATCTTCTCCTCATTACTTGCTGTTTACTAACGAAAAAAATCATTACTGCTTCATCAAACACAATTTTAATTAGAAAGCTTTTTTTTTTAATGCAGCACTGCAGGACTTTTCGGTTAGAATTAATATATAAGAAAAAATGAAAATCTGCTCAGCAAATGGAAGTTTGATTATTTAGTTGTTTACAAAGCTAAGATACCAGTATCAGTTTTTGAGAAGTCTTTTTCCTGAGCTCAGCGTATTACATTTCAGCCCGCACAAACAAAAACAATAAACAAAAATACTAAAACAAAAATAAAAATAAAAAATAGAGCTGTGTCGCCATTCATATGGACTTAAAATTTAAAATTCATGAGTTTTTGTTATCAGAGGAAAGCAACTTTCTCATAAGATTCTAACGAGCTAATCCCCTCATAAAATTACTGATATTATTTCAGTTGAAAAAAAAAATAAATAAAACAACGTAACTCAGCCTATATGTATTAAACTATAAAAACATGAAATTTTGCACAGAAATGAAAAACAAACAAACAAACAAAAAAAAAACGGAAAAAAAAAACAAAAACAATTCATTGTCAAAGTGTTTTTCAACAGAATCGTGGGTTTCCCATTTTCATAATGGAAACACAAAACAATGTTGATTTAATGTAAATAGTTTCTAATCACATAAATTGCCGATGCACTTAGAAAATTGATGCAGCTACCTAAGTTCTTATTTTAGATTGCTGAATGATTTATGTATGCTTATTGGATTTTATAAGAGCAAAATCGCCGAGTAACATAAACATCTATGAGACCCAACGACGCAACTTCACATCTTACTTAGTGCAGCAATGGTGAATATTAATATTTCACGTTTTCCACATGTTTTGTTTATAGATTACAAACTTAAGTTTAAGAACATCAGTAGATGAATTATGTTTAGCACATCTATTTCCTCTCTTTATGGTTACACATCTCCATTTAATTTTACGATCTAATTCATTTTCTTAATTTACAGTATGGTTTTGTTCACTGTTGTCTCGAAGACTTGGTGCTCAAGCTGTTCGGAGACGAAAAATGGCAAGAGATTCTGTAAGTCTGTTGTTGATAATAAAATAGCACGCGTAGGAACTAAAGTTGAGCTCTAATTTTACAAATTTGCATAGGAAATAAACTAGAATTTTAATTAGGCAGCAATATTGATACAAAGTTCTAGCCTTGAGCTATGAACATTGTAAATCAGCGAATTTTCTAGATAAACTAATATTATTGACAATTGTATAGGGAATTCTGTAACTTTACTGACGAAAACGCTTCTTTCATAATCCATCGTGTTTATAAAGATGAAGAGACGTTAAAACTTGTAGGGGCTTGCTGCAAAGTTCTAGGTATACTTTGATCAAAGAACCTAGAGAAAATATAATACAATTAATTTTCTCTAACTTGCATTAAGGTTTAGATTTAAACGCATGTCTAGAAGCATTTGGAACTCATTTCTTACACTATTGCCAAGGATCGGGCTATGATAGATTACTTCGAGTACTTGGTGGAAGTCTGGAAGATTTTCTGACAAATTTGGATTATTTGCACGAGCATCTGGCTTCAATTTATCCGGGGATACACACGCCGTCGTTTCGATGCACCCGTGGCACTGACGGATCTATTCTGTTGCATTATTACAGTGATCGTAAAGGATTACAGGTAAGCCAAACGGAACAGATGTACGCGTAATTAAAGCATAAATAAATTAAATGTGGATTTTTAATTTCGTCTTAATGAAGTCTATTGTAGTTGGAATTGTTAAGACCGTCGCACTTGAGTTTTTTAATTCTGTTGTCACCATTGGCGATTCTGAAGAAGATGAAAACGATTCACACATTATTCTTAAAATAGTTGAAACTAAACAAAAAAATGAGGTAGATATTGTGTAATAGCACAATAGCACAAACAATATTCAATTTTATTTAATAATTTTATTTTAGGCAGAGGAATCAAAATTATTTCGAGAAGTAACTGAAAGTGAAAATCCGCACGATTTGTTCATGAATGTCCCTTCGTTTTGTCAAGCCTTTCCGTTTCATATAGTTTTTACAGCCGATTTTTATGTCACTCAAGTTGGTCAATCGTTACAACGAATTCTCAAACACGTTTGGTCGGCCAAACGAGTCAAGTTTCTCGACTTATTCCTCATTAATCGCCCTCACATCGATGAATTGACCTATTCGGCAATTTTTAAAAACCAAAACGCTACGTTTGTTGTGGTAACATTAGCAGGAATATTAAATTCACAACAACCGAATTTGTCGATTAAATTGAAAGGTCAAATGGTTCCCGTACCCGAATCAGATTGCATGATGTTTTTGTGCTCTCCCCGAGTATCAGGCTTAGAGGAAATGCAAGAACTAGGAATTTACTTGAGCGATTTCAGACTCAATGATTTCACCCGAGATCTTATTTTGATGAAAACAGCCCGTCGTGGTGAACGAGAACTACTTGAGAAATTGGAGGAAACAACCAATCAACTGAAAGTTGCTGAAGTCCAATTGAAAAGTGACCAAAGGAGAACAGATGATTTGCTGCATTCAATACTCCCTCACAAAGTAATCACCAAGATCAATCATCGCTTCTAAAACGCACCAATTCGTTTCTTAGAAATCCAATAGAAAATTGCTTTCAAGTTCAATTTACAGAACTGCTGACCACTTTAAATGAGACACAAATGCACGTGTTAAATGCAGATGTCATTTTTTGAGCACTTCACCTCACTTTGAGCTTATTTGTGCACATGTGCACTCTGTATTTTACGCCAGTCACAATTGAAAACAATTCGAATTTTATATTGCTTTTCCGTCCCCCCCATTGCCGTTTCGAGCGGCTGCGTTTTGTCGTCGACTCCTGCTGCTCACAGTCTTGGTTTGTATTTACAGGTTGTAGCACGGTTGCGACTCAACTTACCAGTGCCCGCAGAACGATTTGAAACAGTTACATTTCTTTTTTCTGACATAGTTGGTTTCACTGCAATGTGTTCGCACGAGTTAACCAAACCAATGGATATTGTCCGTGTACTTAATAAAATGTACACACTCTTCGACGTTCTCAGCACTATGAATTCTGTCTACAAAGTAAAATTTTAAAATAAATCAATAAATCAATAAAAATATCAAATAAAAATATTTACCATTGCACAAACAAACAGGTGGAAACTATTGGAGATGCTTACATGGTCGTTGGTGGGGTGCCAGAGTTTGTCGAAACCCACGCTGATCAAGTGGTGTTTATGGGTCTAGGAATGGTCTCTGCGATACAACAAGTATTGTCTCCAGTGGACGGACAGCCACTCAAGGTATTTAATTAATTAAGAATTCTAATTATCATCGTTACTCGTTTTCCTCTGATGTTAATTATTTGGAATTCTTCTTGAGATGCGTGTGGGCATTCATACGGGTTCAACTCTTGCTGGAGTTGTAGGACAACAGATGCCGCGTTATTGTCTCTTTGGTAACGCAGTAACTCTTGCTAACAAAATGGAAAGCAACAGTCAACCAGGCAGAATCAACATAAGTCAGGAATCAATAAAGTAATCTACTCGAATTCAATGACAGTATGGATAGTTCAAATTGTTGTATAATTTAATGTTTTTGTGCATTGATCCACAGCCATTTAATTAAGGATGGATATATGTTTGAGGAAAATCCGATAGAAAAATTTCCATTGAAGTGTTTCTTTGTAACAAGACCCGGCGAAAACTTTGATCTCAAATTAGAAAATGAAGTAACGGAAATTACTGAAGAGAATAAATCGGACCAGATAAGTAACGAGGTTCGAACCAGCTCATATTGCTTTGTACTTACTTGTTAGAACTCCAACTTTAAATATTTAATTTCGCTTAGACACACAATTAAAAGAGAATTAGCCAAATTAAAAGGACAAGCAATTAAGTTTACTCATGCATAAAAATAAAAAAAACAATCAATGAATATCGAAGATAAAGTAAAGAAACATGATAATTAAATAATTTATAAAATTTTTCTAGAGAAATGTTCGTTATGCCTGCAGTTGTTTGTTCTGTTTGTAACATATTAATGGACTTTTACGATTTGTTCGATGTTTTTGACATCGCGAAGGAGTTTCAGATGGAATTGTGGAAAAGCAAACTAGTTGAAATGTAATTTTCTTTTAAAGTTGTTGATTTAGCTTCAATTTTTATAGCAAAAAGAGAATGCCTGCCCAGTGCTTTTGGGACCACCTAAATTTGCCAGCACTACATCAATAGCATCCTTAAATTTCAAAACTGGAGGAGAGGTATATACATAAATCTAAAAAAACAAAAAGGCAAAAATAAAGAAAAATAAAAGTTGAACGTGCACCTTAATATAAGTTTCAATTCGAGTAATTGATTTTCTCTTTTTTAATCAGATTCCGGTTGCTGTTATTCGCCCTGCACCTTCTGTTGACAAGTCGCTTAACGAGGCGACGCTTCGCTGCCCCGTGACAAATTACCAGCAAACAAGTCTAAGCAAATCTATAAATCCCAAACAACATTTAGAAAACAGTCGACTGCTTCAGTTCTTTACTTCAGCCTTATGCAAGCAAAAATCCAACCCAGACGCCCGTAATCCTGTTCCATTAGTGGAAAATACCAACTCTAATACCTTGGGAACTGCTCACGGCAGTCACGCCGAAAATGACACCAATAAGAGCTGCGTGCCCCAGGTAAAAAGATCCAATCTCCTCTGCAAGTTCCAGGGCAACGAAAATTCGTTTTCAGAATGTTCAATGACTTCGAAGTCATTCCACCAGAAGGCAAAGGGCAAAGAGTAATTACTGGAACATTCCATGCCAATATAATGTACACAAATCTTCTTTTATGATCAATATTGTAAAAAAAAATGTATGTGGTTTTATGATGTAATTTGGACGGTGATGAATAATTAAAGTATAGAATAATGGTGAGTCAGCGTCAGTTCAAAATCGTTTTAAACAGCCAAAAAGAGATAAGGGAAATCACGCTAAAAGTTCGTCCCTGATAAAAATAAGTTCATTGTTGTGTCAAGACGCATTCCAACAAGCAACAACAAAAGAAATATATACATATCATCGTAAAAAGATCCAAGCCGTAAGAAATGACAAGATAGGCCCGCCGGACAAGTTAACCAACTAAGTAAGACCACACCAAACATTAGCGCCAGTCAAATGAACTCAATCTCACAATTGTCCACGGCAGTCGAGAAACAGAGGCCCCTAGGTGGTCTGGGGGTCCTTCTTACAGCCTTTTTCGGGCCCTAATTTAAAAAATTTGAAAATAAAAATATTTTTTTTTTCATATATACATATATTTTTTTTTTTTTTATTTTTTTTTTTAATTAATTCGGAGGCTCCTAAAAATCGGAGGCCATAGAGCGCACACCCTTTGCACTTTGGTCTAAATCCGCCCCTGTCGAGAAGCAGGGCCGATTTAAGACCTCCACGGGTCCTACGCACTTCTTTCTCTAAAGGCTTCGGTTTATATTATTTTGGATTTTTCATTCAATTTCTATAGCATATTAATTTTTTCAAGTGAAATATTGTTGGACCTAAAAGGTACGTAGGCCCTAACAGGTTTGTAGGCCCATGCCTACTCGGCCTAATGGAAAAAACAGCCCTGTCGAAAAGACTTGCAAATGATCTGAACCAGAAAACTTGAATCATTTAAACAAAGCCTACCCGTAACCCTTGTTTTTACTATGTATAATATTATATCGCCAAACTTTGAAAGGATGCCAACGTTTGGAAAACAATTTTCTAAAAATATTTTGTTGAATACTTTTTTGAATTCAGAAGCCCCATATGGAGTACTTCTCTGGCAAGATTTGCTAGAACCTATTAAGCCACTTCTAACTTTCTCCTAGTGCCGAATATAGCCCACTGGGTCAGGTTTTTTTTTATCTCTCTCTCTCTTTTTTTGCTGTTTGTTCCTGGCAACCGCTAGCACACAGGTCGATTTCATCGTTGCTATGAAACCAATAATATCCTACCAAACCTTCCCTGAAATACTGAAATTTCTTGAGCCAACACTGAGAGGGACTGTTTGTGCCAACTACATTACATGTATGCTGCTGCCGCGAGACAAAATGGCACTACAAGCAAATGAAATGTTCAAAAAATTAATGTATGTATGTACCGGTATGTATGTATGTATATCACAATGGTGCAGATGCATATTGGCGCAGGCGCAAATTTGCAGTCCCGATGATTTAATGATGTTTTCCGCAGTCTCAACTTTCGGTGATACTCGTGAGTACGGCTTAGGGTCTAGAACGGGCATGTCAAGCAGCTAATGGATTTTTCCACTTCAGGTTTAAGCCCAGCAGGCCCCAAACCTGTCATGAGGCCTGGGTTTTTATTCATTAAATTAGTACAATTTTAGGTAGTAGTGAATAATTTACCTCATTTTAGTCAAGTTGCAGTGCTGTAGCGTTGAGCCTGCTCTTGTTTTTAAAAGCAACAGGGCTTGTGAGCAGCTAGGTTCCCTTAAAAACTGATAGGTTAATGGTGTTTGAGTTATTTTCTGCTATAACTAGTAATATAAACCTAGTCAGTGAACAAATAAAAGCCAAACCAAAATTTCACTGCAGTCAAAAGTATTAGTATCATTTAATGTTTTGTTTAAAAATTGCTTGAAATAAGCGAAATAAGGTAAATTATCCACTACTGCATTATGACACACTTTTTAGAAAGGCAATCAATCATGACTCACGTCATTCCTGGGAGTGAATTTTTTATTGATCAAGTTTCGCGGTATAAAAAATCGCGGTACAATGCGCGCCCCCAAAAAGTCATCTCATAATCAAAAGATGTTTTTTCCCCCTTTTGATTTTCTTTACTTCCTATTTCCTATATATTAAAAAAATGGAAGCACATTGCTATTACTTGTACAACCCACCAACAATCGGCTCGCGACCCACAGTTTGAGAAACACAGTTTGAAAAACACATGCCTCATGACAGGTTTGTTTCTGCTAAATATTTTAGGCATAATAATTTCTGCTCTAGTTTGCAGAATTCTGCAGAACCTTTTCATAGGAAGCCGCCATTCCATAGTAAATCAATTTGTAAAGTTGCCCTGAAACCTCCGAACTTGTTACTTTCAGAAAATCAACTTTGACCAACAAAGGTGGTCACCATTCTCTATCGCAGTTTTAAATGTACTTATAATAAGTGCAACAGAAGCACTCTCGGTTACTGATCTCTTTCAACCGAAAAAATAAAAATAAAAAACTACCAACACCTGCG
>JAQIXU010000847.1:0-23878 GCA_034701245.1 Strigamia transsilvanica | reverse complement strand
GATAAAAATCTACTGTTGTGGCATGAGGCATTATTGCTGTTGCCTGTCTACAGTGGCTGATTGTTGCTTATCAATTATTTACTTCTGTCAATCAACTATAATTTTTGTATTTCTCCACCACAAGGTGGCGTACTAATTTAGCATGCAAAGGATTGTGGGAGTTTGTCAGACATAGGCCAACTCCACAGCATTGTGTTTCTTGTCCATTAGTTTGTAGTCCTTGATGTAATAAATAACATGAAATGATACTTGAAATAGATAGAAAGATAGAAAAAGCATAAATGTCAACATTTCGCGTTGCCGTGCGCCGTTCACGGTGCACCCTGCACAAAAACCGTGCGCAGTGGGAAAATTAATTTCCCAAAAACATACCGTTCAAAGTTCAAAATCGTTTTCGTGGAAATTGAAAACAAAACGGTTTGAACATTGAATGCAGCTAGTGATGCTACACTGCATAACATTTTGTTTGACACTTATTTTGAGCCAACAAATCTCGTAAAAGCAACATTTCCACAGCAAACAAATCATGCGCTACAACTTTCTCATATCTCATACGATCTGAAAGTTACAAAATGGTTGACCAAGATACCAAGGTCAAAATTCAATTTGCATAATGTTACTTCAAAAAGCAAAAATTGCGCTCTGGCACATACGATCTGGTGGCAAACCATACAAACAGATTGTAGTGCATGCACGTTTGTCATGACATTGGAGTTACCGTTTCTTATTTACCTCTATGCTCCCATTCAACAGAATCAAGGGATCAATGAAGATGGCAAACTAATGATTGAAATGAGTGTGTGTCCACCACTTAGCAGCATAGTGGGTAAGTAAAATTGATTGTGAGATTACCAATAGTCTTCAGGGTTGGGCATTACTTTACTCTGTAATTCTATAATGTACTTTGTTTTAGACATATCATTTGTAATCACACGGTATAATGGAATCATGCAGTTAACAATAGCAGCTAACGAAGGAACGGTAAAAAAGAAAGATGTTGACACTATCGTCAAATTATTCCTCGAAGAATTCGAAGAGTTAGAAAATGTGTGATGACTCAACATTAATGCACGTGACTACTTTGCAGATTTTAAATTAGTTTAGTTATTATGCACAAACAATGCCTCACCAAACTGCATACTCGGTATGACATTACCACTCTAACTCGAACTTTGGGGATAACTTGTAAGCATTACCTCAGCTGTTTGATCGACTCTCTTACTCTCTTATTCACATGGAATAACGGAATCATGCCAGTAGCGTAGCAAGAAGTCAATGGGTCTGCGTGCAAGTTGGGTTGATGGGCTCTTTAGAAGAGCTATACCGGAGCTAGGATTTTTGTTACTTGGTGAGGTATCTACTGCAAATCCTCTCATTGTGCGCAGGCTCCCACAGGGCCTTATAATAGAGGCTGAAAAGTGTCAACCGGGCATGAAAAAATGGATTTTATCATTTTATCATTATTGTTTTAGCTGCTGAAGGTGATGGGGAACTAAATTATCCATTGTGTTTAAATAATATACACTCAACCTTCATTATACGGCCGAGATACGTTCCTGGAAAGTCGGCCCACAAAGCGAAATGCCGTATAAACGCCGCAAATGGCCGTTAAGGCGAAACGCCGTATAAAGAGCGGTTGTATAACTAGTAGGCATGTGCGTTATTTTTTTTCGGCGAGGCGTTGCGTTATTTACAAAATAACGCAACGCAGGCGTTATTTACAAATAACGCCACAACGCCGAGCAACGCCACAACGCCGAACAACGCCCAACAACGCCACAATGCCGAGCAACGCCACAATGCCTAAAAATAACGCAATGCATTGCATTTTAGCATCAAAAATTGCATTTTTGCATCAAAAATTGCATTTTTACACACAAAAATTGCATTTTAGCATCAAAATTGCATTTTTACACAAAAAAAATGTATTTTTGGTATTGAAAATATGCATTTTTGTACTAAAAATGTGCATTTTTGGTATTGAAAATATGCATTTTTGTACTAAAAATGTGCATTTTAGCATAAAAAATTGCACATAAACTGGTCAAAATCGTTCAAAGGTCAGAAGTTTTGACCTTTGAGCGATTTTGTTTCCTAAAAAATTATTTAAAATTTTTTAATTACTTCGCTTTTTTTATTTTCGGACGTTGTTATTGCGTTATTCGGCGTTATTGCGTTGTTGCGTTATCAGTCAATAACGCAGGGCGTTATTTTTGCACGAACGCGTTGCGTTATTGGGCAAAAAAATAACGCCGACCGTTATTTTGACAACGCGCACAAGCCTAATAACTAGGGTTGAGTGTATACTCAAACTAAAAACCTTCAATCCACTCCAGATGTTGTTATTGCTTTTTATGAACAATAAATTTGCGTTAAAAAATTCCAGACCAAAGAAATGCATTTTCAGACATGAAAAAATAGATTTTTAGACAAAAAAATAATGGATATTTAGACAAAAATAATGAATATTTAGACAAAAAATAAAGCATATTTAGACAAAAGAAGTGCTTTTTCAAACAAATTTCTTTTATCTGAAAATATTTAATTTTTTTTTTAAAAAAATGCATTTTCCAACCAAACAAAATGTATTTTCAGACTAAAACATTCATTTTTGAGAAAAGCATGCAAGTCCGTCTGTGCGGCGCCCGCGTGCTTAATACATGCTCCACCTATGGTAGGAACAAACCTGAAAAAAGCTCTAAGGAAACTTCATTTTGCAGATAGTGCGCGAGTGCACAATGAGAGGATAGTCGCTACGTATTTTCATCCTCTAGCCTAGTGTGCCCTTGTCAACCTAACCTGTTGCACCCCTGATCGCTACACCACTGAATCATGTAGTTAGCAATAGATGTTAATGAAACAAGTCAAGTCATTTTGTTTGAAAAATTAGAAAAATTTGTAATGAATTAGTACTAATACCTGCAAATGGAGACCGATTTTCAAATGTTTTGTTTCCTCTCACATAAACCGCTTCTATTTGTGCCGCCGTAATCACCGTTTTCTTAATCTGCAAACAAAAATGAATTTAAAGTGCCACCAATCTTTGCAACAATGTATGAGCAAATTAACTACGTACGGTCACTTATAACGATCAATTTGGGTTGTCTCTTCGTACACAAGGTTTCCTATTCAAATTTCTGTCACACAATATCGATCTATTTGGAATCAAAACCAGATTTACCACGCGTTAGACTTGATCTACGATTTGAACTCAGATTAGTTTGACTATTTTTCCACTGGTTTGAGCGCATTTCAAACTTTCTTACATTTTCATTCTTATGACGTTTTTATAAATTATTTCGAAGGCTGCCCTCTTTTGACACTGTTGACAACTTCATCTCGCATTTTCATTCTTATGACGTTTTTATAAATTATTGCGAAGGCTGCCCTCTTTTGACACTGTTGACAACTTCCTCTATCGTTTTCATGTCTAAATTTTGCTTATAATTGCATCAATATAAATGCAAGCTGAATATTACTGTTAAAATGCGATAGCAACAACAACCTTTGTACCGACTTTATCCATTATCAGATGAAATAAAGCAGTCAATGCAAAGTATGTGAACTGAAAGTATCCTTTATTTTGCCTCTTACAAAATGTACGAATTACAAGTGCAGAAGAATGTCAACTTACCTAGTGACATCTGAATGATTTTGCAGTATGAAATTGACCTAATAATCAGCAATATCCGCATGATTTTTACAAAACAATGTTCACTGAAATGGAACAAACGAAAAATACAGTCAAGAGTGTACCGATGTGAAGAAGAGTGGTCACTACAAACATCACCTGCGCTAACACACTGTTGATTCTAGTGGATATTTTGATAGCTAAAATGTTTTTACTTTTTAAATTCAGTGTCCAAGAGTTAAAAAATGTAAAATAAAACAAATTACAGAAAATGCACAACTTGTCCTTCATCATTGGCAATGCGAAACTGGGCTCTTTGCACAATTATTTGTAAAAAATTCTTTGTGTAGGTCTGGAACTGATATGTGGTGTTTTATACACATGGTCCTTTACAAACCCCATAAAAAAACTACATAGGTTCAAGGCCAGATCAAGGGCTTTGTATATACCTATACGAGAATATAAAAAGTAGCCATGAGCTTTCAGATAGCAATCTTCAAAAAGGGTCAGTTTACTAGACAAGTTCAGCGATTACCCAGTGGGTCACATTTCAAAAAAAATTATTTTGAATACAAGGCAAATTTCTATATTTAATCATGACATTTGGAGCTTGGACTGCAAACACACAACCAAAGGGTACGTTAATTCAAACTTTAAAAAACATTAATTTTTAAAGAATTATGTGCATAATTCATTTACACAGTTTTCATCAATTTTAAATTTTGAATTTGTTAATTGCAGTCAGCTCAAATCATTCTGCTAACATTTTTTTTAAAAATGGGCGATTTTCTACTGGCATTTTGTTCCTTCCTGCTGTTAGCAATAGCTTGCGTATTGCTCGCTCCCATATTGTGCATTTGTGAAGTATTCAGGCAGTCACTGAAAGTATGTCTACGCATCAAACATAAACAGTGGATCAACCTTGTCGACAATGCCGCTGTTGCCTCGTTAGTTGTAACGACAAACACGGAATCCATTGTAAATTGCTGCACAATTTTCCAAGGTACTGTCAACTTGATAGAAATGAAAAACACAGTGATGAGTAAGTGGACCAACTTGATGGAGAAAGGCCAGTACAAACATCTTAATCTTCGGCAGCACGTTACTGATTCTTGTGGATATTTCTTCTGGTTACCAGACACAAATTTCTCAATTGATGACCACGTCCAAATTTACGACTGCAAACCACCTAAAAATCAAAATGAACTCGACGATCTATTTTCTGAAATCTGCAGTCAACCGTTATCCGAAACCATATCGCCATGGCTGATATTACTGTTCCCATTGGACAAATCTTTTGGCAATGAACCTCGCTATGTGATTTTCTTCAGATTCCATCACTGCCTGGGCGATGGTTACAACTTGAACCGAATGATAAGTCGTTGCATCCTAAATGAAAAAAGTTGCAATTTTTTCAAACCTAAATCACAATTCAAAATTTCACTTACAAATTTACTCACAACTCTCTTCTACTACCCGAAATATTTGCTCGCTACTATCCTCACCAAAGACTGCAATATCTTGCACGATCCGCAACAAACTTCCAAGAGATTTATCAGACAAATGGTATTGTCTTCTTTACCTCGAGTTAAGGAAGTAGCAAAGGCAACTGGAGCAACTATCAATGACGTCATGGTATCCTGTGTAGCTGGTGCCTTGAAAAGATATTTTGCCAAGCACAATGCGGTACCAATAGGAGATGTGCACAGTGTTGTTCCAATTACAATGCAAAGTGCATCTGAAGAAGCTGGTTTTAAAAATGGCATATCAATTTTAACATTTCCTCTTGCATTAAGGAACAGCACTGCGATGAAACGATTAAAAAGCACACAACAAGTTCTAAACAAATGTAAGGATTTGCCATTCTATCTTTATCATTATTCTGCGCTGAAATTAGTTGTTAATCGACTTCCTGCTCAAATAACGCAACACTTTTTACCACTGCTGTATGACGTGACTTGTATTATTACTAATGTACCCTTGCAACAGAGTCGGTGCTTCAATATTTTCGGAGAAGAACTATTGACTTGTCACTGCATTCCTGTGCATAACAGTAAAATGGGTATGTACATTGTGTATTTTTCAGGATTTTCAACAATAAGCAAATGGTTTGTTTCTTATTCCTAGGTGTGGGATTTGCTGTCTCGAGTTTGAGTGGAAACATGCAGCTTACAGTGTCAGTTGACAAAGCCGTAGGCGAAAAGGAAGACGTCGACACTATTATAACATCGTTCTGTCAAGAATTTGAAGAATTAGAAAAATATGTGACAAATCAGGACTAATATCACTAGCGGAGTAGTAGCCAAGACATCTGTTCATCAATTTTATTTACTTCTTTTATTTATGTTGTGTATGTGTTAGGAGCAACAGTAACTTAGCTAGTTTATATAAAAAGTTTACAGCTTTATTAGCAATATGATTGTAGAAATTAATGTATAACCAAGGGAAACTAAATAAAGGATTGTTGTTATTGTAAAGGGTGTCCCAAAATTAACGCAAGATTTGAATTTGCCGCCATTTGTGCAGTAAAGTGTTGCCAACCCTAAAAAAAAACAATTTGACAGCTGATAGTTTAGGGTTAGTAAAAATGGAGCATTACACGATGGAACAACAAAGCCATCAAGGTGAAAATGTGCTTCATCGCTTATTAGGATGATTTTGCTCGAAAAATCAGCATCCATTTGTTGATATTCAATAATCCATTCAACAAACTCTCTTCGCTGTGCATGGTCATTAGACTTCAGTTGTTGTGAAGACATTGTTCCATCGTGTAACGCTCCATTTTTACTAACCCTAAACTATCACCTGTCGAATTGTTTTTTTTTAGGGTTGGCAACACTTTACTGCACAAATGGCAGCAAATTCAAATCTTGCCTTAATTTTGGGACACCCTTTACAAGAGAAATCAAACCTGTGGGATGTGTTTTACTTTACTGTGGCCATGCCTAAATTAGGTACACTGCGTGCGGACAGTTCAATTTACGCACAAGTGAAATAGTAGGCCAATACAGATGACCAACAAAACCTACATTGGCTCTTCATAACACCAATATTGGGAATTTTAGTTTCACCTAACCGAATACCGAAAACTAATACGGTTTTAGCAGACGATGCAAACTAAATCTTAATCGAATAGAGAAAGCTGAAATGGTACAAACAATTACCCGACAGTTAATTCGCATGGGTACCGACCCGCTACGAGAACATAAACGAGAAAGGATACTGCGTCCATGGTATAAAGCAAGCAGCGTGGGTTCACGTCTTTGATTACCAAGTCCGCCTACCAAACTTTAGGCACACTGTGCCCCTAAATTCCTTATGCCCCGTTCTTATGCCTCTCACACTCAAATAAAAGTTAATTTTTATCCAAAAACTAGGAAAAAAAATTATTTTCATTCAAAAATTGAATGAATACTAATAAAAAATTAAATTTCTTCCAAAAATTGAAGATAAACTCAAAAAGAAATTAATTTCTGTCCAAAAATTGAATGAAAACAAACAAACAAACATAAAAACACATGAACGTTTGTTGTTCAAAACTTAGGCCACGCCCCTAACTCCGCCTTCTTTCGACGTCACTTCCGACTGCTAATAGTCCTAGGTTCTGCTAAGAAAATAAAACTCTAGAGTATATGTACTCTAGAATAAGTAGGATTAGGACTCTCCAGTAAGAATCCTATGACATCATTTAATTAGGGTCATTAGGGGGCACTACGTCAAGAACTTTCAAATTTCCAAGAAAATTAATAATTGATAATTGCTATGGCAAATATTTTGGGGCCTCACAAATTACTTTTTCCCAAAGCCCTGCAAAACCTCCAGCCAGCCCTTACCCATAATCCACACAGCAAACCAAATCTGATGTCACAATAGAAGACCTTTAAAACAGCTGTACTGAAAAAAACAACAATTTTTTCTTCCATGGTTGTACTGAGCAGCATCTGCCAATATTACTTGTATATATTGAAATATTATTTTTATTGCATGTTATAAAGTAATTCAGCTGGATCAAACCTGCAGCAATTTGCAATGTAACACAGCAAACTCAGCTATATACAGTTAGACTTGTTATAAACCAAAGAATTGAGCTGAAATTTTCAGACTGGATAAAAATGCGTGAGTTTCTCCTAAACCTCATTTTTTTCCTGCTGTTTCTAATTAGCTGTGCGCTTATTGCACCAATACTATGCGTGTGCGAAGTGTTCAGTCAATTACTGAAAGTATGTTTATGCATCAAACAAAAACAGTGGGTCGAGCTCGTCGACAATGCTGGTTGCGTTTTCTTGGTTCTGAAGGATGGTCCGATTTCTGTGATAAATATAAACGTTATTATTGAAGGCACTGCTGACCTGGAACAAATCAAAACCGCAGTGGAGAGTAAATGGACTGCTGTGAAGAAGAACGGCAAATACATACATTCTCTTCTTCGCAAACACATTGCCGATTCTTGTGGATATTTCTACTGGTTACTGGACAAGAATTTCTCAATTGACGACCACGTTCAACTTTACGACTGTAAACCGCCTACAAATCAAAATGAACTCGACGAACTATTTTCTGAAATCTGCAGTCAACCGTTATCCGAAACCAGATCGCCATGGCTGATATTACTGTTCCCATTGGACAAATCCTTTGGCAATGAACCTCGCTATGTGATTTTCTTCAGATTCCATCACTGCCTGGGCGATGGTTACAACTTGAACCGAATGATAAGTCGTTGCATCCTAAATGAAAAGAGTTGCAATTTTTTCAAACCTAAATCACAAGTCAAAATTTCACTGACAAATTTACTCACAACTTTTTTCTACTACCCCAAATATTTGCTCGCTACAATCCTCACCAAAGACTGCAATATCTTGCACGGTCCACAACAAACTTCCAAGAGATTTCTCAAACAAATGGTATTGTCTTCTTTACCTCGAGTTAAGGAAGTAGCAAAAGCAACTGGAGCAACTATCAATGACCTCATGGTATCTTGTGTAGCTGGTGCCTTGAAAAGATATTTTGCCAAGCACAATGCGGTACCAATAGGAGATGTGCACAGTGTTGTTCCAGTTACAATACAAAGTGCATCTGAAGAAGCTGGTTTTAAAAATGGCCTATCAATTTTAACACTTCCTCTTGCATTAAGGAACAACACTGCGATGAAGCGATTAAAAAGCACACAACAAGTTATAAACAAATGTAAGGATTTGCCATTCTATCTTTATCATTATTCGGCGCTGAAATTAGTTGTTAATCGACTTCCTGCTCAAATAACGCAACACTTTTTACCACTGCTGTTTGACATGACTTGTATTATTACTAATGTGCCTTTGCAACAGAGTCGGTGCTACAATATTTTCGGAGAAGAACTATTGACTTGTCACTGCATTGCTGTGCATAACAGTAAAATGGGTATGTACATTGTGTAATTTTCAGGATTTTCAACAATGAGCAAATGGTTTGTTTCTTATTGCTAGGTGTGGGATTTGCTGTCTCGAGTTTGAGTGGAAACATGCAGCTTACAGTGTCAGTTGACAAAGCCGTAGGTGAAAAGGAAGACGTCGACACTATTATAACATCGTTCTGTCAAGAATTTGAAGAATTAGAAAAATATGTGACAAATCAGGACTAATATCACTAGCGGAGTAGTAGCCAAGACATCTGTTCATCAATTTTATTTACTTCTTTTATTTATGTTGTGTATGTGTTAGGAGCAACAGTAACTTAGCTATTTTATATAAAAAGTTTACAGCTTTATTAGCAATATGATTGTAGAAATTAATGTGTAACCAAGGGAAACTAAATAAAGAATTGTTGTTATTGTACAAGAGAAATCTAACCTGTGGGATGTGTTTTACTTTCCTGTGGCCATGCCTAAATTAGGTACCGTCACAAGGATTTTTTACATTTCCAAGAAAATTGATAATTGATAATTGCCATGGCAAATATTTTGGGGCCTCACAAATTACTTTTTCCCGAAGCCCTGCAAAACCTCCAGCCAACCCTTACCCATAATCCACACAGCAGACCAAGTCTGATGTCACAATATAAGAACTTTAAAACAGCTGTACTGAAAAAAAATTTTTTTTTTCTTCCATGGTTGTACTGAGCAGCATCTGCCAATATTACTTGTATTATTGAAATATTATTTTTATTGCATTTTGTAAAGTAATTCAGCTGGATCAAACCTGCAGCAATTTGCAATATAACACAGCAAACTCAGCTATATGCAAATAGATTTGTTATAAACCAAAGACTGGATAAAAATGCGTGAGTTTCTCCTAAACCTTATTTCTTTCCTGCTGTTTCTAATTATCTGTGTGCTTATTGCACCAATACTATGCGTGTGCGAAGTGTTCAGTCAATTACTGAAAGTATGTTTATGCATCAAACAAAAACAGTGGGTCGAGCTCGTCGACAATGATGATTGCATGTTCTTGGTTCTAAAGGATGGTCCGATGTCTGTGATAAATATAAACGTTATTTTACAAGGCATTGCTGACGTGCAACAAATCAAAACAGCAGTGGAGAATAAATGGACTGCTGTGAAGAAGAACGGCAAATACAAACATTCTCATCTTCGCAAACACATTGTTGATTCTTGTGGATATTTCTTCTGGTTACCTGACAAGAATTTCTCAATTGACGACCACGTTCAACTTTACGACTGCAAACCACCTAAAAACCAAAATGAACTTGACGATTTATGATATCACCATGGCTGATATTACTTTTCCCATTGGACAAATCCTTTGGCAATGAACCTCGCTATGGAATTTTCTTCAGATTCCATCACTGCATGGGCGATGGTTACAACTTGAACCGAATGATAAGTCTTTTTATCCAAAATGAAAAACGTAGCAATTTTTTTACACCTAGATCACAAGTCAAAATTTCACTTACAAATTTACTCACAACTTTCTTCTACTACCCCAAATATTTACTCGCTGCTATCCTCACCAAAGACTGCAATGTCTTGCACGGTCCACAACAAACTTCCAAGAGATTTCTCAGACAAACGGTATTGTCATCTTTACCTCGAGTTAAGGAAGTAGCAAAGGCAACTGGAGTAACTATCAATGACGTCATGGTATCTTGTGTAGCTGGTGCCTTGAAAAGATATTTTGCCAAGTACAATGCGGTACCAATAAGAGATGTGCACAGTGTTGTTCCAGTTGCAATGCAAAGTGCATCTGAAGAAGCTGGTTTTAAAAATGGCATATCAATGTTAACATTTCCACTTGCATTAAGGAACAACACTGCGATGGAGCGATTGAAAAGCACACAACAAGTTCTAAACAAATGTAAGGATTTTCCATTCTATATTCATCATTATCTTGTAATGAAGTTAGTTTCTAATCGACTTCCTGCTCAAATAACGCAACATTTTTTACCACTGTTTGACATGACTTGCATTATTACTAATGTGCCCTTGCAACAGAGTCGGTGCTGCAATATTTACGGAGAAGAACTATTGGCTTGTCACTTCATGCCTGTGCACAACACTAACATTGGTATGTACATTGTGAAATTTATCAGAGCTAATTATTTTGTTTTCCTGATTCCGTACACGGAATGGCATAAAAAAATCACAATCTTATTGTTGTTGTTTTGTGTGGTACACATCAAAAATATTCCTTGCACGGAAATGTTCCGCCCTTCAAAAAATAATTGTTTCCTTGTGCATCGTGCACGGAAAGTCACCAATTGTTTCAGTGCATGGAATCTTTCAAACTACCCATAATTCATGTGGGTTGGTTATCTTTATTTTGGTTTGTGGATAACCAGTTATATAAAGATAACCAGGCACATTGTTATCAAAATGGCTCCAAAAAGAGGGAAATTTCCAACAGAAACATTAGCAACAAAGCATGTGTACCACATTTTTTCCTTGCAAGGAATTTTGCTTGTGGAATCATTTATTTCAAAAATTCAGTGAATGATTTTACACAAAGAAAATTCAGACTAGCTGAAACTTTTGTCTCTGATTGTTATGTGTACTAAGCTATAGAATGTGATTCATAATGCATTGTTGAAAATCCTTGATCTTAATTATGTCTTATTATAGAATTCTGCTACCTACAGTCTGCGCCCGGTAAATTGGGGCTAAATTCGAACTGCGCATCCCATTCTGCACAGACGATTTTCGAATTTCAGTTCTAATTTAGCCTAATGTTAAGCCTAAAGATGTGAAATGTGAATTTATGGCATGGTACTGAAATATTGTTGTTTTCTTTTATTTGTTTAGCATCATTTGGCTGAATATTACGCTTAATCTTGGTAAATATGAACTGGAATTCGAAAATCGTCTGCGCAGAATGAGATGCGCAGTTCAAATTTAGCCCCAATTTACCGAGCGCAAACTATAGTGGCAGGATTTAAGAACAAGGATTTTCAACAATGAGCTAATGGTTTGTTTCTTATTGCTAGGTGTGGGATTTGCTGTCTCGAGTTTGATTGGAAACATGCAGCTTACAGTGTCAGTTGACAAAACTGTAGGCGAACAGGAAGACGTCAACACTATTATAACATCGTTCTGTCAAGAATTTGAAGAATTAGAAAAATATGTGACAAATCAGGACTAATATCACTAGCAGAGTAGCAGCCAAAACATCTGTTTAACAATTTAATTTACATACTAGAAAATCAGATAATACTATTTAAAACAGCATGAACATTTGTCTGTATTTTGTCACAGTAGGATAGCAATGGGTGTAGTGTAGCAAAGGGAGTGAATGTAGCAAAGGCATGATGGCTTCATTTATCACCTATTAAAATTCTGTATTAGTAATTTTGGTTTTTAGTGGTAATAATATTTGTATGGTGCATACGTAGTGTCAAAATATTTTTAATTTTAATTTTAATTTAATTTTAACTTGTAAAAGTAATTGTAATCATCGAATAAAATATGTGGATTCCAACATTTTAAACAAAATATAATACAAATATTGGACAAACATATGTACTATTGAATGAAATTAATTCGCACGAATAAGCTTATTGTAAAATCTTATTGTAAAATCTTGCAAAGGCCTGCTCCGAAAGCCAGTCGAGTGCGCTCCCAATACTATAACATACACTCCAATCTTGGCCAGGAAGACCTTAATGGATCTCCGGATTGTGTCCGTGGATGGTTTGGAGTGAGGTGGAGTTTGGGTCAGTGAAGATGCAACCCTTTTTGGAGTCACCTTGTTTTCACCAGAAAATCCAGCAACACCTGGAAAAACAGATGCATCTGTCTTATACAAAAGAAGCCAGTCGTAATGGCGTATGATGCCCAACTCAAGAATGTGAGTGTAAGTATTATTATTTTTTTTTTTTTGTCAAGGGGGAGGTCTGCCGAACAAACCATAAGGCCAACAACTGTTTAACAATAATGCGAAATTCATGCCCTGTCGGGAACTACTGCCCATTTGCCTGTAAGGTTTCTCAGCTTGCAACCCAATCTAGGCTGGATGTGTTCGTGAACACCTCCATCTGACATCACAAGAGTTCAATGATTTTGCTTGAATAATGCTACATTTATCCAGTTCTTAGTTTACCTTTAATATCTGGATAGTTAGGAACGAAAGCAATCTAATTAAAAGCAGTGCTGGTGTTCTAACAAGTGCGGACTAGATTAGTTGTTCAATCGATGTCGTTTTATTATCGTGAATCGTTGCAGGGATATCATATTTTGTAAGGGTAAAATTTTCCAAGGGATTTTTGGCAGGGGCGCACCCTTTGCTCAGGTGAAGAAGGTGTATGTTGTTATTTGGTCACCTGGCAAAGTGTTCTGGCTAAATCCCGCCTGAGGGTCTCCACCGCCAGGGGGAGTGTCTCTGTAATCTCGAACTGCCGTGTGTGGATCGGTTCTTCCGATAACGTTAGAGCACGCGTTCGAACGTTATGCTAACGTGTCCGTAAATAAAGCGAGTTTTTCCATCTAAATCCGTCTCATCCTCATCAATCAACTTACTACAGTTAGAAAAAAGAAAATTAGAAGACGGAAGAAGAGATGTTGAGCTACGAGTTATAATTCAAGCTGAATTAAACAGAGAAAACGATTTGCTATGACAGGAAACGCTCCAAGCACAAGAAGTTGGGGAGGAAGCAAAGATGCTGTTGCAAGAAGCACAATATCTGGAAAGTGAACTATCCAGTGATGGGAACCTAGAGAGATCAGCTCAGTGACTAAGCGGTGACACTAGTTCCAATCCATTTAAAAGGATGAGAACGGAAAGACCACTTAGGAAAAGTCTGGAAAGTATCCCAACATCGGTCACAAAAAAATCAAAAAATTTTCAAAAACTATCCGTTGCGTTTAAAAAATATATACTCAAACTTAGGACTATTGATTGACTAATCAATAGTCCTAGCTCAAACTAAAAGCCTTCAATCCACTCCAGATGTGGTTATTGCTTTTTATCAGTGGCGGATAGGGCCGGCGGGAAACCGGAAGTTGCCCGGAGGGCCGGTTTGGCTGGCGCGATTTCGGGCCGGGCCGAGCCGGTCACGAAATATCTATAAGGGCCGGCATATTCCCTTTCTGTCAGGGCCGGTTTCTTTTCCCAATCCGCCACTGCTTTTTATGAACAATCAACTTGCGTTAAAAATTCCAGGACAAAGATATGCATTTTCAGACATAAAAAATGGATTTTTAGACAAAAAATAGATATTAAGACAAAAAAAATGGATTTTTAGACAAAAAATAAATATTAAGACAAAAAAAATGGATTTTTTGACAAAAGAAATACTTTTTCAGATAAAATAAATTTGTTTTTGAACAAAAATAATGCATTTTCAGAAAAACATGCAAGACCGTCTGTGCGGCGCCCCCAGACTTGTGGCACCCGTGTTTAACACATGCTCCACCTATGGTAGCAACATGTTTGAACACAGCGCTAGGAAAACTTTAATTTGCCAACAGTGGGCCCTCTAACCTAGTGTGCCCATGTAAACCTAACGTGCTGCCCCCTGATCCTACACCACTGAATCATGTAGTTAGCAATAGAAGTTAACGAAAATTAGAAAAAGTTGTAATGAATTAGTACTAATACCTGCAAATGCAGACCGATTTTCAATGTTTTACGTATTTCTCTCACATAAACCGCATCTATTTGTGCCGCCGTAATCACCATTTATTAAATCTGCAAACAAAAATGAGCAAAGTAATTTGGGTTGTCTCTTCGTACACAAGGTTTCCTATTCAAATTTCTGTCACACAATATCGATCTATTTAGAATAAAAACAAGATTTACCGAGCGTTAGATTTGATCTACGATTTGAACTCACTTAAAATAGTTTGACTATTTTTCCACTGGTTTGAGCGCATTTCGAACTTTCTCACATTTTCATTCTTATGACGTTTTTACAAATTATTGCGAAGACTGCTCTCTTTTGACACTGTTGACAACTTCATCTCTCGTTTTCATGTCTAAATTTTGCTTACGATTGCATCAATAAATGTAGGCTGAATATTACTGTTAAAATGCGATAGTAACAATAACCTTTGTAAGTAACGACCTTATCAATTATCAGGTGAAATAAAGCAGTCAACGCAAAGTATGTGGAGTGTAAATATCCTTTATTTTGCCTCTTGCAAAATGTACAAATTACAAGTACAGAAGAATGTCAATTTACCTAGTGACATCTGAATGCAGTATGAAATTAACCTAATAATCAGCAATATCCGCATGATTTTACATGAATGCAGTATGAAATTGACCTAATAATCAGTAATATCCGCATGATGCGGATATTGCTGATTATTAGGTCAATTTCATACTGCATTCAGATGTCACTAGGTATGGTCACTGGAATGGAACAAATGAAAAATACAGTCAAGAGTGGACCGATGTGAAGAAGAGTGGTCACTACAAACATCTTCATCTGCGGTAACAACTGGGAAGGACTAATTGTCAGTTGTCAGTCAACTGACAACTGTCAATTAGTCTGTAATTGTCAGGTGTCAGTCAACTGACAACTGACAACTGTCAGTTAGTCTGTAATTGTCAGGTGTCAGTCAACTGACAATTTTGGTATTAGCCTTTAGCTGTTTAGGGACAATTTTCAGGTCCATCCGTTGGTTAAAGCGCCATCTAGTTTTCTTTAGTTTGCTACTAATTTTGTCGGGGTTATTGATGAGCATGCCCAGACACATTTTTTGAACTACGGTTCTGCTGGTGGAAGCTTAAAGCTGTTAGTAGAAGCAATATTATGTTAATGCGGTGGAGCCAGCTTAATTGTTATGCTCCAGGGGCAGAAATTTTCAATTTGGAATAACTATTTAAATAAATAACTAATGACTACAAATTTCATCTGAGATAAAGTTTATTACCACATAAACAAAATCAGAAATTTGTAGCAATAAAATAAAGATTGTATTCAAACCCGCATAAAAAAACTACATAAGTTAGGTTAAGTCTGATGATCATGGTGACCAGGCTTTTCTATCTCCTCTTCCTGTCCAACAATTAGGAAATTGGTGATGCAGCCATCGTTGCGAGCATAAAGAGGTGGGGAACCACCTTGTTGGAATATTAGACCAGCCAATTTTCATTGGTACCGTACCAATAGATTTGGCACACTTCGTTTACTATAAATACACTCCAACAATTTTCATATCAATGATGTCCAATTTTTAGAAAATGGAAAAGATCGTGTTTCGTGGGACACCCTGTATGTACAGTGCGTCCAAAAAGTTGATAATATTATTTTTTTCTTAAATTGTAATGAATTAATTTTAAAAAAAAAATAACCTCCTGGGACAAGCACTTTGCCTACAATCCCTAATTTTCATAGTTCATGTTGTCCAATAAGTTTACAATAAATAAAATCTTGTCCAAAAAATTTATAATATTTCTAAATAAACTTCTAAATATTATTTTTATTAATCTGTGTCATCATAATAGTTGATAAACATGCAAATTTGTTATGTAATATGGCATGCACATAGCTAAAACCACTTTTTTTTTGCAAATTCAAATTTTTTAAATGCAAGTGTTGTGATTTGAAAACGACACATTCGGACCATGTAACCCAAGAAAATTGCCTTCAAATGCGTACAACATTTTAACAAGATCATTTTGCTTTTTAGAACGTTATTCAGTCACTTGTGAGCAAAAATTTTATAAAACACTTGTGGCTGAAAAACATTTGCACAATCTCTTATCTTATGGTCTATCTGTGACAATATTATCACACTTGTTAGGATTACAGGGGAAAAGCAAATACACAACATAAGACCAGACCAAACTTCAGGCAGTTGGTAGAGTAAATATACATTTGGATTTCGGTTGTATTGTAAGTAGCAATTAAGTAGTAAGATTTAAATATAAATCAAATCACCCAACCTGAGAATCCACTTTGCAAAATACTAAACATCGGTGGAATGTGAATGGTCGAAATAATGTGTGATAAAATTCTTGCAATAGGGGGAAATAAATAAAAATGTAATATATACATGTGCGGGGCGTGTCATCTGGCGCGAAAATTTAAACCGCAACTCGATTTACCGCGAATCGATTTAGCGCGAATCGATTATGCGCGAAAAACAAATACCGCGACCCAAACACTCATTTTACAGCGAATTTAATTCTTTTTCTTCAAATTTTAGTTTTTCAAATTAAATTCATGTTTCTTATTTATGCTTCGCTGCGCTACGCATAGATCCCTCCGCTGCGCTCTGGGCTGATTTCTAAACATCCCTCACGTAAGTAAAATGACAAAGATACCAGTAAAAAATAAGTCGGGCACGTAATGTATTCGTTTTTCGCGCATATTCGCGCTAAATCGATTTCCGACCACGAACTATTTTTGGTCGCGGTACAGCGAGGTCGCGGTAAATCGAGACGCGCTAAATCGAGACGTGAGAATGTATAAAAAATAGCCATGGGCTTTCAGATAGCAATCTTCAAAAAGGATCAGTTTACCAGACAAGATCAGTAATTACCCAGTGGGTCACATTTCAAAGAAAATTATTTTGATTACAAGGCAAATTTTCTTAATCACGACATTTGGAGCTTGGACTGCACACACAGAACCAAAGAGTGCGTTAATTCATACTTTAAAAACCGTTAGTTTGTAAAGAACTGTGAGTATAATTCATTTACACGAGAGTTTTCATCAATTTTAAATTTTGAATTTGTTAATTGCAGTCAACTCAAATCGTTCAGCTAACATTTTTTTAAAAAATGGGCGATTTTCTACTGGCATTTTGTTCCTTCCTGCTGTTAGCAATAGCTTGCGTATTGCTTGCTCCCATATTGTGCATTTGTGAAGTATTCAGGCAGTCACTGAAAATATGTCTACGCATGAAACATAAACAGAGGATCAACCTCGTCGACAACGCCGCTGTTGCCTCGTTAGTTGTAAGGACAAACACGGAATCCATTGTAAATTGCTGTTCGATTTTCCAAGGTACTGCCAACTTGAGAGAAATGAAAAACACGGTGATGAATAAGTGGACCAACGTGATGGAGAAAGGCCAGTACAAATATCCGACTCTTCGGCAACACATTATTGTTCCTTGTGGATATTACTTCTGGTTACCGGACAAGAATTTCTCAATTGACGACCACGTTCAACTTTACGACTGCAAACCACCTAAAAACCAAAATGAACTTGACGATTTATGTTCTGAAGTTAGTAGTCAGCCATTACCGGAAACCACATCGCCATGGCTGATATTACTCTTCCCATTGGACAAATCCTTTGGCAATGAACCTCGCTATGGGATTTTCTTCAGATTCCACCACTGCATGGGCGATGGTTACAACTTGAACCGAATGATGAGTCGTTGCATCCTTAGTGAAAAAAGTTGCAATTTTTTTACACCTAAACCTAAATCACAAGTCAAAATTTCACTTACAACTTTACTCACAACTTTTTTCTACTACCCGAAATATTTGCTCGCTGCTATCCTCACCAAAGACTGCAATGTCTTGCACGGTCCGCAACAAACTTCCAAGAGATTTCTCAGACAAATGGTATTGTCATCTTTACCTCGAGTTAAGGAAGTAGCAAAGGCAACTGGAGCAACTATCAATGACGTCATGGTATCTTGTGTAGCTGGTGCGTTGAAAAGATATTTTGCCAAGTACAATGCGGTACCAATAGGAGATGTGTGCAGTGTTGTTCCAGTTGCAATGCAAAGAGCATCTGAAGAACCTGGTTTTAAGAATTGCATATCTATTTTTACACTTCCTCTTGCATTAAAGAACAACACTGCGATGGAGCGATTAAAAAGCACCCAACAATATCTAAACAAATGTAAGGAATTTCCATTCTATCTTTATCATTATTCTGTGGTGAAATTAGTTTTTAATCGACTTCCTGCTCAAATAACAATACACCTTTTACCACTGCTGTTTCACGTGACTTGCATTATTACTAATGTGCCCTTGCAACAGAGTCGGTGCTACAATATTTACGGAGAAGAACTATTGGCTTGTCACTTAATGCCTGTGCACAACACTACAATGGGTGAAATTTATCAGAGCTAATTATTTTGTTTTTACTGCTAATGGTTTGTTTCTTATTGCTAGGTGTGGGATTTGCTGTCTCGAGTTTGAGTGGAAACATGCAGCTTACAGTGTCAGTTGACAAAAACGTAGGCGAACAGGAAGACGTCAACACTATTATAACATCGTTCTGTCAAGAATTTGAAGAATTAGAAAAATATGTGACAAATTAGGACTAATATCACTAGCGGAGTAGCAGCCAAAACATCTGTTTAACAATTTTATTTACATGCTAGAAAATCAGATAATACGATTTCAAACTTCGTGAACATATTGTGTGTATTTTGTCACAGTAGGATAGCAATGGGTGTAGCAAAGAGAGTAGTATAGCAAAGGCATGGTGGCTTCATTTATCACCTATTAAAATTTTGTGTTAGTTATTTTGGTTTTTAGTGGTTTTAATTTTCAGTAAGTATTCCGATTTTTGTACGGTGCATCCGTAGAGTGTCAAAATATTTTTAATTTTAATTTTAATTTAATTTTAACTTGTAAAAGTAATTGTTTTGGGCTAAATTAATATTGTAATCATCGAATAAACAAAATATAATATAAATATTGGACAAACATATGTACGTACACAAATTGATCTTCGTCTTCCCTACCTATCTATTCTGTGACTGAGCTGGCAGCGAGCGATTCTTGTTAAGTTCGCAACAGCGCTTCGGTAGCAGTTGCAAAAGCTTGAGGTTCTTGTAACATCTAAAAGAGGTCTAAAACGTGTATTTTATGTTTTAAAGATGCGGTTTTTAGGTCTAAAACGTGTGTTTTTATGTTTTAAAAATGCGTTTTTAGGTTTAAAAAGTGCATTTTATGTTTTAAAAATGCGTTTTTAGATTTAAAAATTGCAATTTTCGCCTAAAGAAGTCGACTTTTACTCAAAGAAGTACATTTTTTAGCTTAAAAAGTTGAGTGTTGCACGTAAAAAGAGCGTTTTAAGCTAAGAAATTCAATTTTTTCACTTAGAATGGCTGTTTTTCACGCGCACCAGCAAACTTGTTCCCCTATTGCAAAATATTCAAACTAGAGACGAAATAATTAATTTTTTAAAAATGGTTTTCAGTGTATTAAAGCGTGGTTTAAACAAGAAAGTACTTGTCCGACATGCAGAGCTCGTAGTTTATTACCGAATGAGTTTCTATGTTTGAATTAAGAAGTTAGAAAAACACTTATTATTATTATTATTATTATTATTTTAGTTTAATTATATTTCTTTTGACAAAATCTTTTTACAGGTAATTTCTATTTTTTTTATTGTTTCATTTATTCCGGGACACAAACGCTGCTGATGCATTCAAGACCTGGACTGCATCTGCCCTCCAAGTCCCTAAAACCACCACAAGCTTCGCCTTCTCCCTAAAACGAAAGAATCAAAAAGAAAATGAAGAATTATTAATATTCGCAACGAATCGATATATTTGTATGAAAATCGATATATTTGTATAAAAATCGATATATTTGTATGAAAATCGATATATTTGTACGAAAATCGATATATTTGTATGAAAATCGATATATTTGTATGAAAATCGATATATTTGTATGAAAATCGATATATTTGTATGAAAAAATTAATTTTTAACATCAAAGTTATAACGAGAACTGGCACTCCATAAAACGCTGAACGGCTGAACGGGCTGAACAGCTGAACGAGCTGGGTGTGCTCAAAACCCGGAGCCTAGTTCAGCCGTTCAGGGCTAGCTTTTGCCGCGTGCAAAATTAAATTAAAATCGATTATAAACGTCAAAACTATAATTAAAAATCAGTTTTAAACATACAAAACTGAATGAGCAACGATTTTTTACATGAAAAAATGAACGAAAACCGATTATAAACATTAAAACTAAACGAAAATCAATTTTCATCATCAAAACCACAATGCAAATCGATCTCCAACACTAATCTAACTAAATTCCAACATTAACAATACCTTAGCACAAACATCACAACAGCCGCAGTGGTCTTTAAACACCCAATTGTTTGGACAGAGTGTTGTCGTCGGACATAACTCCTCATCACACCTCGAGCACGTCAGCCCAACCGACCTAAAATACCAAACGACTCAATAACACACAAAATTCAACCTCAAATTTAACCTATTTACCTCTCAAAACAACAAAACAATATCACAACGAGCCAATGATTGAACAACATTTTCACCGACTTCTACAGGAATGTATAATTGTGGTCACATAAAATGTTCATGCCGGATCTTAGCATTGGAGTGGATTAGTCCAAATAGGGAGAGTGAACATATTGGCTCAAGTTGTTGTGATCTCGAATTCCACGGGTTTCAAATACAGAATTCTCGAGACCACTTTCGGGATTGCGCTCTGCGTCTTACAAATATTTCCGCGATTCGAATACTTAATTCATTAATACAATGTCATTTATGGGAACTGCTCATACGACCTCGTAAAATTGGAGCATGTAGCAAATGTATCCTATGTAAGTTAAACGTGCTGTTTGCGGTTCATACGAGTACACATAACTATTAACTATCCAATACATAATAATAAGAGAAAAATATACTTATTCAATGAAGAACACCTTATTACTCAATGAAATTAGATTTATTATCTCTCTCTGAGAGATTACTCAAATAAATCCTAAGAAAATAACTTTCTTACAATGTTCCAATACAGCATAAACATACCTTAAATAATATCACTGCA
This sequence comes from Strigamia transsilvanica, assembly GCA_034701245.1. Classification (NCBI taxonomy): domain Eukaryota; kingdom Metazoa; phylum Arthropoda; class Chilopoda; order Geophilomorpha; family Linotaeniidae; genus Strigamia; species Strigamia transsilvanica. The sequence continues at coordinate 2,087 of JAQIXU010000847.1, read as the reverse complement.
ATCTTATGATAATAAATAATGAAATAACGCTTTTCGGAATTTCTCTCCGCCGGAGAGAAATAAGCTAAAATAACAAAATATACTTCAAAATATAATAAATGTTGAACTAAACATTTTCATGAAATAAATAATAGATAAAATTAATGCTAATCTTCACAACTTGCCCAACTTGGTTGAGTTGCTTGCTCGTCCTCGCGGTTTGGTCGTTTCCAATGTGAAAGTTGAAATCTTCTATCAGACGGAGACCAGGCCGTCTAATACAAACTTTCCGAAAACATTCAAATTGAGACTAAAAATCTCAGAGAGATTCCTATCCCGAATCCTCACATTGCGTGACTTCTACGTCGTCGACTGCGATCTCTCTCGCAACTGGGAATCGCGGTAGCTGGCTTCGTGCACCAGCGTCAATCTGTGACCGGCCGATGGGTTCCGCAGGGCAATGGCGCTCAATCTGCAGTGCAATCTAGCTTCAGAAACCTGAGCCAGTATGTAAGAGCCTCAACCCCAATGACAATGTTATCACCAGCCAATCTGTAGATTCTAACCTCTATGGAGTGGTGTTTTTGGTGATGTTGCTTGTGCAAAGGTGATAGTAAGACTGGAAAACAATTCTCCAACACAGAGGACCAGGAAGTTGCATTTCCTGCCACCCTAGCAACCCCCTAGGTACCCCTATGTTACAGGAGTTTCATTGTTGGTTTCAACTCACCAAAATGTAAAATATTAGATATTATATTTTTTATTCAGTTCTATTTTGGGAAAACATTCCCACAAGTCATTTTAGGGACTTCCAGGTCACCACAAAGTAGATACACAGTTAATAAAACAACAAATTTAGACAAATGAAGTTAGGAAAATAAAAAATTTATTTACAAATTAATTATTTCATTTTCTTTAGTAACTAGGTTAATTTAATGACAAAAATAATAAGAAATTCCAATAATGGTAATATGTTTATGTGAAGAAATTGAGACGATAGCTAATTTGGATATGATATGATATGCACGTCGGCCCATGTCAACCGCATGCGCTGAACCCTCGATATCACTGGATTTTTAATTTATTATGAAATGCATTATTACACGGATAAAATAATTAAATTCTGCAAAAACCGATATACCGGTATATGTTTTCAGTGCGGAAATTTATGAGGGTGGACGGACGCCATCAAGGCTCCTGATGGCGTTGGACGCACTGTGACCGGACACTAGGCATGTGCGCCGACTCGGCTGAGCCGAGGCTTGTCGGCGGCTGGTCGGCTGAAACCCAGCCGCCGCCGCCACCTGGCGGGAATTTTTCAGCCGCCGCCGCCGAGGATTTTATGAGCTCAAGTCGGCTGGGTTTGTACGGTCCCAAACCCAGCCGACATGTAATAATTTTTTGGGCTTTTATTTATTTTTAAGTCCATTTATTACTAACAAATGGGCTTAAAAACAAATAAAAGCCCAAACACAATTTTTACAAAAAATTAGAAAATTAGAAAAAAATTTCAAATTTAAAAAAAAATTACAAAATTAGAAAAAACATAACAAAATTAGAAAAAACATAACATAATTAGAAGAAACATAACTAATTTAGAAAAAATTACAAAAAAACACCCAAAAATTGCGGCTGAGCTCGTCAGCCAGCCAGCCGCCGCCGATATCTCGTCTGGTCGGCTGAGCCGCCAGCCGCCGGCGGCTCGTCACAAGCCGAGTTCGAGCCGCCGCCATCTCGTGGCTGCCAGCCGTACCCAGCCGCCGCCGCCATTTTCCGGTCGGCGCACATCCCTAGTCTCTACCCACAAAAAACACATCTTTTCGATTTGATAGCAGAGCCTATACTTCTCTCTTAGGTTTCTGTTAAGTGGTTTGTGGTTGTGTTGGACAGTTTTTTGCTTCCCCTCAACACTTGAATCTTTGGCATTGTTGTTAGCATCAGCAGTTCTTTCTCACAGCGTAATTTGGCGATGGAGGTGGGCAATAAAAACTTTGATATCAGTTTCATCAACCCCCTCACCTGTAGCAAACTTATCTGCAATGACATCTGGTACAGCAGCCGTCATCTTGGGACATAGGAGGGGGACATAATTGCCACATGCACCTCCA
>JAQIXU010000846.1:0-23896 GCA_034701245.1 Strigamia transsilvanica | reverse complement strand
CGTACGTGGCGACCACAACCTTTATTCACACAGCACCGCACCAGATTTGACAATTTATTCGTTGCGAGACTTAAAGTTCTGGTTTATTAATACATAATGGCTTATATTACACGATTAATAGATGAGTGGCACTTATGTTGGTGATCGAGCAACCGCCTAAGTTATACAAGGTCCACAGCTTTCAGGAAATTGAATTCGATTTTGGTATGGTTCTCTGTAGCTCACCGTGAATTTACTTATTGTTGCCAAGCAGTGCACTTAAAATTCTTACGCTAATTGTAATTAAAAGTGTAGTGATGAGGGACATGATTATTTATTCAATCCACTTGTAGATGCGGTCCAGCATTCCCTACACAAAGTATTCTGTTCGTAGAAGTGGATGAAATTTGCATAGAATATCGACTTAGGGAGGTCTGAATCTCAAGAGTGTTCTGTCACGAAGACAATCTTTGTATCTTTAAGCCATACAAAGCTAACTTGTTTTCTATTCTGCTTAAAGCTCACATTTGTATAGAGTTTATAAAAACATTAAATTCTTTGTAATGGAAAAAGTTATAGTCGACTAATTAAGTTATTAGATTTGGAATTGTTGACTCGGTTTTTTGATATCTAAATGAAAGAACCCAGTGGCAAAATTTGGAGTAAATGAGGAAACCAAAAAAGTGCCATTTGCTTATGGGTTTATTCATTTGAAATAATTAAGTAGAGGCAAGTTGATGAATGTTATCTATGTTTGCTTGACAGTTAGAATGAAGGGCCCCGCCCGAAAATGTATGTTCTTCTCAGCTCATTTATTATATTTTGATGATGGCTTCTAGCAATGATGATTCAGCACAGTATTCATTCGTGTATAATTATATTGTGCGTCGCATTGAAAAATTAACTAGGAAAACATGAGCCAGAAGGGAGTGAAATGGAATCTCAGAGTTTAACAAACGTTAATGCTATATTAATATTATATTATAGGCTTACTAGGAGATTTCAGAAATACATTTGCTGCACCGCTTCCGCGCTTTGCTGCGGTGAGCGAACGTTTGTTTCTTTTTCATTAGAAATACAATAGAACGGTAATTTCTAAATTGGTTCTGGAGAATGGGGAACAATGTCATTGTCTAAGTAACAATAACGGGAACAAGTTATTACCGCGCCATTGTTTGCAAACAGCTTGATGCGATAAAGATTGATCAACAAAATGTGTTTCTCCAGATTCCAGAAGCAGGAATATTTTTTTAATCAAAAATATCGGTTTTTATTTTTCATTAATGCACTAGTAATTAAGAAAATATTCATTATAGAGTTCCACTTTCTATTTAATTGCAAATCCTCCCTCCCATCTTTTCTCAGTTTGACGTGATTCTCATCTAAGTAAAATTTCTAAACAATTTCTGGAAGTTAGATTAAATGCATCATTTGTACGCATTATCACGTGCAAAACGACATTTTCTCTACTTCTAATTTCCGGTAACCAAACCATAACTACCGAAAACTAATAAAAAGAAGTTGAATTCAGTAGTTTTTTTTATGACTTGGGGTCTGACGTCTTATTAACTTCCTGTCTACCTACGAGGTAAATACAATGTGGCAAGACATCGGTCTCTTGCTAATTCAATCATCAAGTAACGAGGCTGCAGTCACCTCTTCATTTCTCGGTCACCCAACATCAGTCCTGAGGGCTATCAGGAAAGGTGAATTGGAGGAGCCATTACCTTCCTCCACCGTTACACATCACACTCGTATATCTCGTCGCAGCGTGTGCACGCAATCCTTTGAGCCCGATATTAAACTCGAGTTAATCTTGTGAGACAAACTTGCTTTCTAAATTATAATTAAATTTTTATTTTTTCTTAATGTTTTTCTTCCCTTTTTGAAGTGTATGCGGAAGAAAAAAAACTATTAAAGTGGAGTGGGTTTAAAAGAATTGTAATTTGTTTGACAAAGTGAGGGAATTATTTATGGCGGCGCCTTTATGGTGTTTTGCCGGGATGAAAAATTGGCGAAGAACACAAGTTAGCACTTAATTGAATTAGCAAGTTGAAGATGGAAGCTGGAACTGGAGGCTATTCAACTAAGTGGAGCGTCTTGGGCTGACATTGTTTGCTATTAGCACTCGATTGGTATTGAGTGTTCATTGTAAAATTGGATGTGCAGCATTGCGAGCATGTTACGTTAGAGTGGTAGTTGTTGTGATCTGTTGCATTTCCTAAAGTACAAGTTTTGCTTGCCAGTATCTTCTTTCACCAGGATGAGGCTGGATAAAGTATAAGAGAAACAATTTCCGGTTCCACAAATGGCTTTGTTCGCGGATTGGGTAGGTTTTCAATGTGAGATTCTACTCACGCCAACACAAAAAAAACAAGGAAGGAAAAAATTTAGAATAAAAAAGAAAGAAAGATGTTTTATGATCTAGACTTTGCGGTTTAATCTTTCATCAATTTTCACATCCGATGGAAATAGCTTTACAATCTTTTGGTTTAATCAAATAAATAGAATATTTTTATTAAGTACACTCAACTCTCGTTATACGGCCTTTCGCCGTAATGGCCTTGTGCTATTATGGCTGAATTTGGATTTACGGCCTAATATTTTCGATATACGGCCAAAAATCAGGAAATTCTATAACGAATGGGGGAATTGCTTCTGATTCGTTATACAGCATTTTGCTTTACAGCCAACTTTTCCGGAACCTACGGTATCTAGGCCGTAAAGCAAGGGTTGAGTGTATTGATGTAACCTTAATTTTTTAAAGAACGCTAGATATGTTAAAATGAAAAAGAAATGGAGTATGCACTAGTTTGGCTTCACTGTGCTGCATTTGGCACCAGCTACCTCAATTATTCCATCTCATCAATGCATTTAATGATAATTGTTGACCGTATGAGTGCCAAATATAGTACAGTGAAGCCTTATTTTATTTCTTTTGATTTTTTTCGGGTTAGTATGAAGTTTAGGTGGTTACGATATTTATTTTATCAAAGAAAAACTTTCCTTTTCGTTTATTTGCATTCAAACAAGATTTCAAGCCGTCTAGTGAAAAAATATAAAATTTTTCTTTCAATTTTTTTCCTTGTTAAATTTGGACATGCGGTTTACATTTAAATCTGATTTCTGCGCTCAATTCATTTCATTGCTGATGAATGTACCTGACCGTCAAACAGGGGACTTGTGGTTTGATTCACAGTCCTGGATTCCTTTGGATCCGGATTGCCAGCGTTTTAAAGTCGTATTCTGAATTAATGAATTCCAACTTCGCTTTCAAGTTGATACACGCAGAATGCTCCATTGTGTCAATCAATATTCTTACTTGTAAATTTTCTAAAAGATAATATACCACAATCGCCGTGCTGCTAATCGATAATTTGTGTCACTCAAAATTCGTGATCTAAATAAATCCGGTACCGGTATCCAAAAATTTACCATGGCTATTGTATTACAACCGATAATCATTTTCCAACAACACTAATGAAATTACTTTTGAAAGAAATATTCGAGGATGTTTGTATTTGAGTAACCTTGCCTATAATCCTCCAAAAAGAGAGTGCTTGTCACTCAATGTGGCTGTTTCGGCCTATTTGTCTGAGGCTCAGTTTGAGTCTTGTGTTAATACACTTGTCTGGCAGACAATGGACCGCTAGTTCGATTCTCAATACTGGATTTTTCTCGTATTTACACTACTTTCTTTTTCACTTACAGTGCATTAAGGGACAATTTTGGAATTTGGTGATTTTGAATAACAAAATCGGTCTTTTTTGATGCCCCCAAATTCATGATTTTGCATTTTTGCAATTCCGTGATTCTGTAAGTAGTTACATGATCTAACCAAGTGATTGGATTGATACAGTGAAATGAAAAAAGTTTAAATGCGGTATAAAAATCAAATGTTATAACTATTACAAGTTTCACTGAACACCAGAGTCGTTTATTCGTTTATGCGTGTATTGTGCTATTATGAATACAGAAATAATTCAGTTTATTGTGAATTATTTCACAATCAAGCTTGGCCACCTCCATTTGTTTTGAGTTTGACTTGTCTCAAAATTGCTTGCCAAAATCGCAAAAACTACCTTTCACTTGATTTTGTGATTCTGCAGTTTTCCACTATAATGTTTTTGCACTTATGAATGTGATTAGTCGAACTGTTGTCACATGACTACTGACGATAATCGTTTGGTCAGAAGACCTATAGTTTTGATTAATTGTTTGTAGTTTAAGGCGCCATTAATGTCATTAAAATCACCTTATTATCCCAAAGAAAGTGCGCATTGAGGTAGATGTTTTATATCTATTCTGTTTTTATATTTATATCGAAGTTTAAAAAAGTAACCTTTCTTAATTATTCTGCTGAAATGATGAGTTTGCGCATAATGTCAATGAGATTTTGCAAGCAATCAATCAGACTGCCTGAGTTTTCTCCCAAACTAAAATACCAATTTCATAAACCTAATTAGGGTATATTGACACCTTGGACGAATAATACTAACTTCATTTTTCACTTCTCTATCAATTAACACCACCAATCTGTTTTTTGGCCCTTGTACTTTGAATTTAAATAATGTATGTTTAGTTACTGAACTCTCTGTAGGATTTCGCTGGCACAGTAGGAAATTGAATGAATTAATCACGTGTACTGATACAGCACGGTCTGTTTCTTTCTATCTACGATTCTATTTCTTGGAAAAAATAAAATCTATATTCACTTACACAATTTATGTTTCCCTGCACAGTTTAACTCCGCGTATAAACGCACGATGATAACGATATGCAGGGCGTGGCGAGAATTATGATCCAGAGTAATAAGTCGTTGGTATAGCTTCAGGTATTGATTATCGCAGCTAAATGACCGTCATAAAGGGAAAGAAAACCACGACAACGACTAAAAATGAATTATTTATTTTGGTGCTGGTAAAATCAAATCAAATCAAAATATTAGGATTCGTTTTAGTAAGAGACGATAAAAATAAACATTTTCGTGATGACAGCAAGAATTTTCAAGTTTTCCCAACAGTGCCAAAGTGTATTTATTGTCACAGGCTTTTGCAGTGTATCGCTTTCGTTTTGACACTTGACTGATGTTAGATATTATGGATGAAAGTGCCATAAAAACCATTCTCCTGTGATTTCAAACCTGCCCAGTATTCCCAAATGCCAGGCAATTTTATATTTAATAGAGAAAAAGTTGTTGCATTGGACGTTTTTATAATTTAATTAATTTCTTGTAACGAGGTTTTTCTATGTGCATAAGAGCATATTTTTGAGGGATTTATTTGTTAACTTTTTTAACGATTTTTGATTTTTAGGTATGTAGAAAAACAACCAAAAATGGTTCGAAACAGTAATTAAAGCGCTCGCTTCCTAATGCGGTAGTTTCATTGTTTTAAGCTGCTAATGGCCGGTTATTACGTTTCTACGATAACAGAAAACTTGGGTTCTCTTTATTTCTATTGGCAAAACAATAACTTGTTCTTACAAATATTGGCAGACGGCCCAATAATGAGAACATTTTTATTTTTTATTTTTGGAAAGGTTCCGTGAAAACAGATGCTTTCTTCATTTTCACATCAATTTTTCAAATGGTCCTTTTTAGCCCTATTTATATAATTCAAAGTGATTGTTGCCAAAGTTCCAAGAAATCTATGCCTATTTCAAGTTTCAAGCAAATCAATTCTTGTAGTTGGTAACGGTAAAATGTTTTCAATTGCTGTCTACGATATCGGAGAGATTATCGATGAGTTAGAGGTCTATTTACTGTACTAAGTGGGTTTTTCCCCATTCTTCTTTTTCTTATTCCTCAGGAATTCATCTAACCTAAAGCAGCTGATGATTTTTTTCTACTTTAAAATTACCTACGATTTTTCTTCCTTGTAATTGCAGCAAAGCACACGGACGCTGATCAACTTGTGGTATTTGCATCAATCGGTTAGCACACTAATCTTGAGTCATGAAAAGACCTTTTCCTTTCCTTTCCATTCTACGGATTCATTTATTGCTCTAGTGGGTAATTCAAACTTTCTACGAATCAAACGAAGGATTTCTTTTTCTTCTTTTCAAATCAAACTTTTTCCTTTGAGGATTTGAATTGCCCGAGCCTTCTTTACATTACTTTCGAAGTTCTCAACTTTCTTGCTATTCAAACTGAATAAACACGATGCAATGTGAACGTGTGTTTGCTCGATGGAGAACGTCACGTCTTGTTTGTCTTTACAAACCTGGACGATTAATGTTTTCGTTTAAAAATATTAAACTTTTACGTTATTTTTCAAAACATGATGTCGGCGACATCAAAACATATGAAGTGCATGCTTTTGGAACGGAGTTTTAATCTGGTAGCCGCAGCAAGTCGACCTTTCACCGCAAGAGAACGCAAACACACTGTCAGCACACAGAAACAAAATTCTGCCAGATTCCATCAAACACAAAAATCATGCTGACAGTTTGTTGACGATCTCAAGTGTCTTTTTTGTTTACTTTATGTCAAGTACAGTACTTTCAATTTCAGCATTAGCTGTAGCTCAGACTAAAGTACATACTGGCTGTTCAATCGCTTCTGGAATTGGCACTTAGCTATGGGACAAATTGAGTTGACAAAGCAGTTATATTTGTCGTTTCCGTTGTTGTCGGATTCCATGCCTCATGTCTTAATACACTTCCACTCATTCCGACTAATAACATCAATATTTTTGTTACATAGCTCTTAAATTTACGGCCTATTGCCAAGTGCAACAAGCGGCTCGTGGTTAAGTATGCAGGAAGTGGACCATAATATAAAATGCAACATAACTAAACCAGCTGCCAATTAGGCGCACTATACGTACATCAAAATAACATCACATTATGGCCTGTTTTATGGTCATTTCTATTTTCTTTTAAACACAATTTTCCAATAAATAATTTTTACAGGCCAAAAGATCATGAAAAAACAAGGTCATGTTAGGTCGTTTTTCAATTTCCTCTTTGCCTATTGTTTTTAAGGAAGATGGAAATATGAGTTCATTTAACATGTTTCCTGTTTACAGCACAATGACAATTAATAAATCAATCAATTTATACTTGATTGCGTGCATGTTTTTACATCATTATGCATGCTCTCAGATATATCCGACATTTGAGTGTTTTCAAGCAGTGCATTCGATTTTAATAGTGGGCAATACAGTTGGTCGGAGTGCTTTCATTTCTCCTGAGGTCAATAAACCTTGGTTTGTAAGTTAGAAAAAATTGAGTTGGCGTAGGTAGAGAAATGAACAGGTGAGTTTGAAAAAAGGGTCTTTGACTCTAGCTTTTAGCACGCACTGCATCAGTGTACTTAAGTTATAGACAGTTTTTTTTTTCTCTCCACTTTTTTATATAATTTTTTTTACTTTTTGAGATATATAATGACGCGTAAAGATAGTACCTTGAGGTTAAATCGATCTGTAATAGATTTCTTTTTTTCTTCTTTTTTTTGCGAGAAATTATTGAGTTGTGAAAACATTGATTTAGCCTTGCCTAACTCGGTGTAAAGATGGAATTTACAAATGAAAATGTAAATTCCTTTTGAATCCAAACAAGATGCACTGCTTGAATTAAAAGTTTTGGGTTTTAGGAAAACAATGCAGATATATTATTGCAACCAAACTGAATTCAAAGGCAGCCGATTTTGTGTTTTACCTGAGTCATTAAATGGATTTTTCTGGTTGGGTTTGGACATTATTTTAATCGTTACTGAAGTCTTTTTTTTTTTTTTGGTACACGTCTTTGGTGTATTTGTACACGCAACTTATAAATTTATATTAATATTATATATATTTTATAGGCTACTGGTAAATAATTTAATTTCTTTTTATTATTTATCGGGGAACAACCATACAATTTGTTGCATTACACACCAATTCAATGAAATAATTCATCTATTTAGTAATATATACCATTGATTAACTGAACTGTAACGTGTTTGAAAGAGTAATCTTTCCTAGTTGTGACCAATTTCTCCCTAACGGCTATTTCTTCTGACTTGTTTATAAATTTCCTGATTCAAAATTCATTTTAAAAATCGTTTTACGGTCCAATTTTCTTTGTGATCGATTTATGTTAAATTTAAAATGTTTGTCGGATGCAATCTCAGGAATGGGTAGATTGCTTTTCTTTCAAATGGATGAATCTTCCCATGACTGATTTTTCCTAGCGATAAGTGACCATTGACTGAAAGGTGAATCACTAGTCATTTGTCATCTGGTGCCAGTAGGTCCATCATCATCAATAAAAATGTTTTTAATCCACCCATAAGGTTTGTTGTAAATCTCAAGGTTCATTTCCCAATTCCCTCATGCATTAACTTCGACTATTAAACGATAAAAATAAAAATAAAACGGAATAATAAAAAGTGGGAAATATTTATTTTGTGGTTGAACGAATGCATGCACCTTCAGCCTACAAACCAAAAAGTTGTATCTAAAAATTAATGCAACGATCGCGTGAGGATGAACACAGTTTGATGTAATTAACAAAGGATAATAAATTCCCCTAATTTACAAATGATGTTAATTTTTGCATTGAATAAATGCAGCATCTCCAGATATCAATATTAAACAGAGGTTAAACCAAACTTACGCACCAGATGAACCCATTGTACTGGAAAGGGTAATCCACAGCTGCACACCTCTCGGTCTCTCTCTCGTCACCACGATTCCATCACGTTCAGTCTAGGTAGCGTTCTGCACAGCGACTGGGTGCCGGATCCACGAGCGACTCAGATGAACGCGCGGACGGAGTCTTCGCGCATGCGCTATTCCAATAGATGGGTGACGTGTGAAGGCGGGAACAATTTTTATCGATACAGAGTTGAAGATCCGAACAATTATTTTGTTTTTCCTCGCCTTTTGGTAAATCTCGATTTTACCGACTCCTCGCAGCGAGTCAAGAGTAAAATGAATTTTACTGCGATTTATGCAAAACAATAATAATTAAATCAGTTTAATTTGTGCATGTAATCAGCATATGACCGTTCTTCATCCTTAAAAATGTACATCTGCATTGCACAATATGTCATATGTAACATTAAATATGCAGTGTGTGTCAAATTCACAACAATTCTTGTACTGATGTGTCGGTATTTGGTTGAGTGATTGGTAACACAATGGCAACTCCAATGATAGTAACACACATTTTTCATGAGCTTTTCAATCACTCCTCATTGCAAACCTCTTCTGTATCCACCAGGAAGTTGAAATAAATAAATAAATGCCATAAACGAAGGTACGCAACATTGATTCCATTTTATCCTATAAATATTGGTCAATTTGGTATGTCTTTTCTATCTTTTTATTAATCACGTAGATGCTTCCGAAGACTCGTTCGCTATGGTTTTTCAACCGAAAGAACAAGATCTCTCATTTCATGCCTTTTTCTTCTCTTCATTTTATGCCTCGCTCTTCAGCACGCGTTGAGCATGCGCGCAGGAATTTATTCCGGTTGGATTGTGAGAGGTCTTCATACACGTGCGTAATGAACTTTTGTGTGTAATAAAACCTGCTACTTGGAAATACGGTCACAGTCAGGGTTTGTGTTAGTGTTGATTCGACGAAATTAATCTGTTTCCAGTGCTATGTTTGTAACTACTTTTTTTCCCTAAGTGTTGTTAATTAAAGTTGCAGCATTATATGTGTTATTTTCACGAAAAACATTCCCCCTTCACCATCTTTATTTTTATCTCATTTTGAGGCGCATTGGTAAGCAGGCTTCGTCCGACTTTCATGGTATTGTAGGTTTAGCACTGACATCTGGTAGAGAAGTGGAACTGAAATTCGGGAGACAATTTCATTTTCTTCGTTGAGACGAAAACACTTATAACAAGAGCAAAAGATACGTTGATTAGATTTCGAGCTCATTGTATTGCTTCAAGAAGATGGGTTGGTGGATGTGTAACATTTCCCAAGTGGGCGATTCGGTGCTATTACTGCATTAAGAAAAAACGAAAATGTCGTGACTATATGTGTGACGCTCCAATTGTGACTGAATTTAATTAATTAGCGTGGAAAATTTTTAACTCGACAGAAAGTGTGATGTTAATTTTTTGCAGATGTAAAAGCAAATATGAATGGAATTGGGATTTATAAATATATTTAGAATACTTTATACTCAAATTCTGTCCTCAGTGCTGAATGGAGGTTTATTTAATCGTTGAGTGACAGCAGGTAGGTACTTCGTTGTGATCGACAAATGGAGAAAGGCACTTTACGTTTTGTAATTAATGTCAGTTCGCCTGGGGTAGACTGTTAAATAAATCATAATCTCAATGTTAAAGACGGAGGGCTTGCAGAACCAGTAAAAGTTAAATATTAAATAATAAATATTAAACTTGCTCAGTTATTTTATTTCGAATAATATTGCATGAGAATTGCACAATTTGAGTGGAGTTGTGTCAAACTGTCATTGAAACTCGAAGTTATTATTCATTAAATGTCATCTCAACTGCTAATGAAAATTTCTGCTGCGTTCAAATGTTTAATTTTATACCCTTAAACAGTCGTTTATAACGAAAAAAATAAAATCATGTGCCTCAACTTTCGCAGTTTTAATTAAATACAATTTTAACAAAATACTAGCAGGTCCGCTCATCCTTTTCGGATGGACACTTTTCGGTGAACTGCAGCAAAGCTCAATTCGGGCGGGGGTGGGGGGGGTGTGTATGTACGTAAACAAGTTTTCTAGAATTTTGTTAAACTGCTTTAAGAAATGCGTACTTTAAAAATCAATTTGAAGTTTCGTATCGAATTTCTTTTATTCTCGTCTCTCCTTCCAACTATTCTTGTCAAAAAATAAAACGACACTTGTTAGGTATTTCGCTGACTTGTGAAGTCTGCAGGGACGGGCGAACTTTAAGAAAATTAAATTTACATTGTGCACCGCCCCTTCGAAAATTTAATCTCAGCCTCGACTTTGTGCGCGCCTAGCGAAATATCCTCTGACAGATGTAATCGCTGAGGCAAACGTGCGCTCAGCAACAGATCGGTTCAGTTTAAAAAATATAAACGATGTCTCTTGCGTCATCCTTAATGGTTGTCAAGGGAATGGGTTCATAGTTTTATAATGGAACATAAAATCCTCTCTAAAAGCCCTCAATTTTTTTTTTACTAAGACAGAACCACGTGCTCATTCAATAAGTAGACATTTGTCCCGGATTAGCCTCTAGTCATGAGTTTATGTACACACAACAGCGCGCCTGTCAGCTTAATGTCATCTGTGAAACTTCTAATGGCATCAAGAAGAAGAAAATGTAATCTCATATGGGAACAGGGAAATGCCACCAGTGTCTTATCTTTTTAAACAAACCGAATTTTATAGAAGTTGTTTCAGAGAAATGTTAATATGTGTACGTGGCGAGAAATGGAAACGGGGTGCTTTTAGTGGCTCTATTTTCTGTCACTATACAAATTTAATTTAATTTTTTTTTTTTTAAATAAAAATAATCACTTTAATTTTCAAGGAGCTTAACTTTTTTCTGATCGTTATTTTTAAATTAATTCTGGAGGGATATGTAATATCATCATTAGAAGTTTGCAATTTTAAAACAAATTTGGATATTTCACAAACGGAGTAATTAGTAATTTAAAATTAGTAATTATTTGGTTGCTTGTTTCAAAAAAAAAATTATTTTTTTTCTTAATTTTTTTTTTTTTTTTTTTTTTGATTAATGCGAAATAAAGTAATGGAAAAACTAAATTGGTATCTGGAGAGAAATGAAGAGTGGTAGGGAGAATATTTTTGTATTCCGTGCGAAACTCGTGCTCAGTTGGAGGTGATATGGATTCAATAGGTGATGCGCGAGCGACAAGCGTTATCAGATTCGCCATTACCACGCTGGCGTTAAGGATGAGTTGCACCCAATGCCTCGATTCTATTAAGGAATCTTACTTTAAAGTCGACATTCATTAAACCAAAAAAAAAAAAAAACAATTTTTTTTTTCAATTTTTTTTTGTAAAAATTAATTACTAATTTTGCAAAATTAAAATTATATTAGGCAAATGTTGTACAATTGGAGTTTTTATAATTTCTTTCCAACATCCGATATCCTTTAGTCAAAGACAAAATTGTTTTATTCTGAAATTTGCCTAATTCAACCTTTTTTCTAAAAAGCAATTAAAAAGAAGAAAACCCTAAAGCTGGAAAAGAGAAGGGTCGAACTCGAAACCAGCTGAATCAGACCATGTCAGCTAAATGGTGACAAGTTAGTGCTAATAACGAAAACAGCCATTACTGGTCGTTGTATATGGTGCTACACACGTGCGGCAGACATGCACGTTTATTAGCTAGTTGGTAGGCAGCAAATGAGGTTATTCACCGACCAAAACGTGAGAGATGGAAAATATGTGAATAAGAGATAAAATTCTATGTTGCTTTTTTGGATGCGATATTTAAAAAAAAATTTAGATCTAGAAATGAAAAGAGTAATTACGTATTTTTTTCTTTAAACAAAAAAAAAACAAAAAAAAGGAACAGCGAACTGTAGGGAGCTATTAAGTAAAAGGGGCGGGAATCGGCGTTTCTTATCGCGCTTTGTAATGATGGCAAACATTTTGCGACGTGCGAGTTTAACCAGACGTGAGTGCATTTTCATCATAAATCATGGTGCAGTGTAGAGTCGTCTCTGAGTGCCATTTTGTGAAGAATAGGTTTATTTTTCTTCAAAAGAGTTTAAAAAATGATAAAAGAGTTATTTTTCTCCTCTCGTTTGAAATCATTTGAAAAGCTTTGATTAATTTGAAAAGGAAGATCAAACCAAATCTGGAATGACGATTGATTTGGGTTTTTTTTCTTTCTATTTCGTTACCAGACTATGGACCCTACTTCTAATTGCATTTGTATGTTTTCACGGTACACCTGCACCGATTGTGATTCTCCCCTGGTCTCATTATGGCTACTGATCAAAAGATTGGGCGACACGTTTCCATGGAAGCGGCGCATCTTCAACTGCAGCGAGTGGTTCTTCGTTTCCTAGTGGAGCTAATGAAGTGATAAGCAGGCACGTGAGCTCCTAATACTCTCAAATTGTGTTCAGTTGTAATTTTCCCTTGTGGTGGTTTATATGTGGGTGGTGGGGAGCGAGCATCTAATCGTTCCTTTTCTGCACGCTGGATTGCATTTGCAACCTCGGTTCAAACTCTCCAAGGAATTATTTTGAAAATTACCAAAACCGCTACCACTGATACTTTAAATTATAAACAAAGCATCTTAAATTAAAAACCAAAAAAAAAAAGTAATCTCTAAGTATACGGGGTATGACACTAAAATTAAAAATAATGCTACCATTTTGGTGGTTTTCCACAAAGAGGCCTCCTTAAGTTTAAAAATGAAAAATATCACGTGTTGAAACGAAAATGGTCCACTTTTCTGGCATGTTAATTGTAACATAAAATATAACGAAAATGGAAAAAAAAGTATCCGCAGTAAACTTTGTATTTATCCGCTTTAAAAGTTTAAAAGTAAAGTTAATAGAAACCGACTTGAGCTCGTTTCTGCCCTTTTAATTCCGTTTGCAGTCTTAACATTCTTAACGGACTTTATACTTGACGCCAAGGTGAGCAGAGAAGGGCGAGACCGGAGCGCGTGCCGTGGGTTCAAACTTCATCAGTGAGCTAACGCGATCAAGTTTCCTTTCACAGTTTCACGGGCAAGTGTGTAGGACTGCAACTGTATGTAATGCCATCATTCCTGCTGAAGGTATAAGTGTCACCCTACAGCCAGAAAAAGGAAAACGACGAGTATTTACTCAGATTAAAACACGGTTCATGAGACCTAGGCAAGTGCGAGTTTTGTAATCATTATACAGTACTCGTAGGACGAAAATTTATTTTGAGCTTTTCACCCCCTCTGACTTCCGTGGACTGTTTTTGGCTTTGGTTCTACTTAAAAGTCGAAAGCGGTTACTGACTTTTATTTCTCTTGTCTGATTTATTATTTGTATGTTTTCAAAAGCTCCTCACGATATTGGCTTCTTTGCAAGTTTCATTTTCCCGATTTCTTTTCTTTCGTTTTTCTCGTTGTTTTTCTTTATTTTCGTTTTTTAAAGTAAACACAAATTTGTTGTAGATATGCACAAAAATACGTTATTTGTATTTTGATTAAGGAACTTCGGAAATTTATGTCGTATGATGTTTAGGAAAAATTGAATTTATTATTCATGCTGTTTCTGTTGTTGTAGATAAGAATATGATTGGTGAGAGGAGAGAGAGCTGTCTATTAACTTATCGCAATGTTGCATTTTGATTTATGGAATTGTTTATTAAACCATAAACAAATATTTCCAAAATGGTAGAAAATAGATTCAACTGGTCAATTAGGGACGATTTATATGAATTACAACACGTAATAAAGTCATATTTTGAATTTCGCTATATGTTGTTTACAGCTAACAATTGAGGCATTCTATTTGAGTAGGTAAAGGCTTGAATTGAAAAAGAGCGTCTTAAAACTCTTGAAGATAAAAACAAAATCAATAACTTGTGCTGGCTCCATCTGTACCTACATTTTTAGCTTCTTTACCCACTGAGAAAAGAAGTAAGTGGACATTACTTGTAGAGCAAATAAAAAAAGATTCTTTTTTTTCCTTGGTGCAATATAATGAAATAAACCAGAGCGAGATCAAGATTTCCTAGATTAAATCTAAAGTGGAATGGTGAGGGCTGCATTAAAAGGAAAAGAGAATAAAAAATATAAGTTTTGGATATTAGGATACCTCCGGCGGTAGCATACTTGAGGTTGACCATGTCGGATATAAGTCGAGCCAGAATAGAAATGTCTTAACCCCTTTTACGGGTCAAGTCATCTGTTAAACCTCCGGATGAGAAAATGGCAGAGGGTCGTGTGCAGTTAATGGACTGTATGGGTGTGAAACTGGGGGTTGGCGGTGTCTCTAAAGTGGACACCACGCTTCATTGAACCCCGAGAAGCAAAGGGACTGGCAAGATGTTGAGATCTAGTGCAGATCCATTTACTCTTTTTCACAAAACGAAACTACTGTCCTGACAAAAGTCCTCTGTAATCCAAGATAAAGTAGGCAGCCAGCCATGCTGATGTTGTGCGCACTTTTAACACTACATAAAATATAAGTTTAATCTTTCGGAATGCGAGTAATTTTCGGTAAATTCTCGCGTGCTCGAGCTATTATAGTCCACTTCTGTCCAATATGTGTTTTATCGATTAAAGATTAAAGATTTTTAATTTGATTTTACTGTTACATTCTTTGCTTAATTACAACCGCATTCTTTTATAATGAACCTTTACAACGCTGATAGGTGTAGTGCAAACGGAAAGATAGCAGTGCATTAGATGAGGTGTACATTAACACTAATGACCTCTTGAATTAATTTGACAAGCTGGCGTAAATTTTGCAGCGAGCAAATTGAAGATTCAACAACAAACATGTTGTTCTGAAAGGGCTTTTTAGGTGTAATATATCCTTGACATTTTTTTTTATGTGGTTCCATGAAAATTGCCAGTCATTTCAGATATTACCGTAATGGTACGTTAGACAATTGATCCAATTTCTAATCTTTGACAGGTGGAAGTTTCTTTTCACCTGAATAATACGTCCCTAAGAGGCCTGGTAAAATTCTCAAGGGTCCTTTATTCGGTTCACTGTATACTCTGCTTCTGGCCAGTCTGATAAGAAGCTCTTGCGATAGGGCATGGAGAGAGAAAAATTGTAGACATCCGTTGCTATGGCGATGGAGACGAATCTGTGTGGAGAGCATCCGAGGCGTCGATTACTTAAGACTGACCACGGGGAAAAGGAGCAAATGAAACGTTAGCTTGTGCGTTGGATGAACCGAACGGAAAGGAAATATTTACTATACACTACTCTTGTTAAATGAGGTTGCTATGGAAATGAAGTTGTTGCTGCTTGCGAGTGTGATTGGTGAATTATGATAATCGGTGTTGCCAACGTTTCCATTTCGGTGTTATTTTTATGTTGATCAATATGTAGAAGAGGTTTAAAAGCACGGCTGTTTTCATCTGGCTTAAAATTAAGGAATACAGATTTAGAGATTAAGGAGATTTCTCTACTTGCTTCTATTTATGGGATGCAGCAAAAGTTTCCACTTGGTAGATTACACGTATCGTGACTATAAAACGGTACTAAATGTGTGTGTATGCCTTCCTTGGGAAAAAGCTGAAGATTTAAGCTCGATTTTTATCTTGATAAAGTGGCATTAGGAAAAGAAAAATATCGTCACGCTCATTTCATGCAGGCTTTTTGCTGGCAAATGAAATAATCTCAAATCCACTCTCGTGCAGAAATTGGCACGATGCGATACTAATGAGCTTTGATAATTGATAGTTTTGCAAAAATGATAAGCCTATATTATATTAGGCTACATTTTCGAGAAAAAACTGTTTGGATAATTTGATATTGATTTTTTTGTTTCTTCTGTTTGTTTGTTTGTTTGTTTTAAAATACAAAACCACATATGGAAAAGAAATTGACCGTAGACACAAGAGAGATCGTTGGTTGTTCTAAATATTTAATACGGGAAACTGCTGCAATTTTCTCAAATGACAGCACTCAGGTCAACAAATTTGCGATCTGGTGCTACATTTGGTTGGGTACTTTCTGCTGGAGTGTAATCCTTTTTGTGCGTGCGTGTGGGTGGGTTTCTTTAAGTTGTGGTATTTTTAAAATACAATAAAAATAAGTGTTTTAATGTAAAAAAAAAATAATAATAAGAAAAAGAAAAAAAAGAATTTTAACTTTCACAAATAGGAAAGCTCCAAAGCTGTAAAATTTTATTGCTGTTCCCTTTTTAACATTATTTCTAGGCATTAACTTTGCAACTTAAATATTTGTACTCAAGCAGCAGCTCAAACAAAATAAATTAGGTAATTTAAATAAAGAAATTGTTTAAAATACTTGGAATTTAAGCGTATGCCGGAACGATTTATGGACTAAATGTACATACATTGCTAATTACTGTCCATAAGAACTAATGTGGATGTCAATTTCAGGTGATTCGAATCTTGAAATTTATTTTAATTAAATTTTTTAGGTCGCTATTTATAGGTCACAAATTTTAATTAATTTCTCATGACTGCCGGTTCACGGCCTTGTCATTTCATTTCCCAAAGGCCTGCCTAGCAAATGTAAACCGATCTTTACGAGTCTTCACGACCTTAACTTTTTAGTTTAATTGCGTTAATCTATACTAATCCTATAAAGTGGTTTTATATTTAAAAGTATCGTTTAATTTCTGGACCTATTTACTACTTAATCCGACCTTCGAGGCGCGAGTAAATTCATCTACTTATAACATCATCCTCCAATTTAATCATTTGCTATGTTGCCATCCATGAAGGACGGCTATGCTTTTCGTAAACGGTACTGGCAATATGCCAAAAAGAAAGCTGCATGGATGTTAGAAGCGTGAAGTTCTACACAATCCTTGGGCTTTGACATCCTCTTTTTAATATCATGTGAGTTGGATGCGGAGCACTCTTTACTGCCAAAACAAAACAGATTCATCATATTTGTACAAGATTATATAGGACCCTCTCCGAAGCCCTGATGGACGCACCTGGACGTAACAAACTCGACTGGAAGTACTTTTCTGATATGAAGATTCTTTCCAATTGATGGTGGCATCAATTGGAAAGAACCAGGTACTCTAGCGAGGCATTTTCTTGAGTGTGGACTCTCAAAAAAATTGTCACATATGAGCCATGCTTTCAATGGAAAGAGGCGATTATTTTTTTGACTACGATTATCAAATAACTGATGTCTAGTAATATTATTGGGAACCTGAATAAAGCCATTTGTGTTTTTTTATTACGGAATAATTTGTCTTTATTTCGTAAATTCAGTTTATATTCTGAAAAGCCGGGACAAAAACTGTGAATTTGTATGTCAATTTTAGCATAACAGTTGTGTAATGATTATTTCTTCTCAAAGCAAAATAGGATTTGTGTAAGAACAATAAAACAATACAAGGATAACTGTAATATGATACGTACTTAACTTACAAAGCATACTGGAAATATGATATTTTAGTATTAAAATGTATGGTAAACAATATAGCGGTCTCCATTATTTTTATTTAAATTTGATGGTCGATGAAAATTTTATGGTAATTGCATATTGTTCTGTTTGTTCAAATTCATAAATAACAAGTCATCAAGTTGTAACTCTTTTGGTTCAAAGGTTCAAAGTCTTTTGGCACCTGTAGTAGATTACAAGGTGATAGAAAAAAATGCAATAAATAACAATCGCATTTTCCCACTCATTCAGAACTATACCAACTACTCAAGGACAAATGGCAAACACAGACAAATTTTAGAACGATTAATAATGGAAGAGCTGCAACTTTAATTACCAAAAGGAAGTTTATAAAAACCATATGGTAAATGAAATAAAGTCTGATTTATATTTCTAAACCTAGACGCATGGCGTGACTTCAAGAAAGATGATAAAATCATCTGATATAATTATAATTAGTGAAATACACTTAGGTGTCTTAACGAGGAAGTTCCTTCTCAGTAGTTCAACAGGTTGTTTGAGAACATTTCAGGTTCCTGGTTCTGAAAGGTCAAACAAGTTGTAATCAAATATTTGACAGGTAGAATAAACTGTGTCACGATCACAAAATGTTATGTATTGGTTAAGTGGAATGCAGACGCTTGGACGAAGCTAGTAAAACCTGTTTGTTGCGTTGTGGAGGAAATCGGGTTTTATCATTTCCCAGTCTAACTTTTGGTTGGATGCTTACATCCGAGGACTTTTATAATCGGATATTGTTTTGCATTTTTATTTGAAATCTCGGACAATACCTAACAGGATTTGACACGACTTCCGTACACAAATAAGGAAAAGTTTGTCACTAATCTTTGATTATTTTTGTCCTTTGTATAACGTACTGTGGTTGTTTACTCGTATGATTTCCTGCTTCAACAGTGTATTATTTTTTTTCTTCCACTCTATTTTAAACACAATGGGAATTTGGTGACCTGACATTTATTTTCTGAGGTGATATTTTTATTTGTTGATACATTGCCCTTCAATTTTCTTGTACTGGTTCTCATACTACCGTATTATAATAGCTTCGAAGGAAGTTCACACGTGTTACGGATGGTTTCTAATACGAGTAATGTTTTGCAATTTTAACATTTTTATTTGCGTGAGAAATTTCTAGGCAAAAAAAAGTTGAAAGCGCGTTTGATTGGTTTTTTTCCTACTGTGTTTTTAAAAAGAAAAAACAAAAAGATTTGCATTGTAATAGAAATTTTTTTTATAATTGCTTTTAATTTTTTTGTGGCTTATTTTGTTTGGGTTTAGCGTTATGCATGAGTTCTCACAGTCACAATCACTCAGCTTTTTTGCTATCTTTTTAGTAAAAACACATATTCTTACATTAAATGAGGCCATGGCCTATAGTTTCAACGTTTATTCTTCTCTCTTTTATCCTGTACTGAACATTGTAGTTGATATTCACAGTTCACACTTTTTTATAAAATAAAAAATAAAAATTTTTTCATGTTTGCTACGTATTGCTCATTTTCATCCTATCGCTGCAACAATATAATTGATCGACTTTTTATGAGTTTGTCATCAGTTTAGGTCATTATCATTAGCAGTAATGGCAGCTGGTCGAAATATTACTAAGCTAATTTAGTAATTAGTGATGGCATAACAAAGTGAAGCTTTGATTTGGTACAACACATGTCAATGTGCTGTCACAAGGCCCATTTATGTCATTTCTTGTTTCTGAGAGGAAGATTCATTCATAATACACACATCGCTCATGGTATTACATATGAAATAGCTTCTTGCCAGTAATACCACGAGTTATGTGGGGTTATTAGTCATTTAGATTGTCATGAATAGTTTTGCCTCTAAATAAATCACGAGTGCCTCGAATTGCTAAATTCACACAAAATGTTAATATTTTACATGAATAAATAACAAATAAATAAAAAACAGGTGTTTTATGTTTTTCGTTGAAAAAACTCAAAGAAATAAATTGCTAAGTAGCTAAAATTGGAATCCAGCACGTACTCCTTCATATATTAGAAATACATGCGTACTGGAACAGAATCTCTGCACATCAAAGTGCAGAAACAGAAAACCATTTAGTAGATAATTTTACCTTTTCCACAAAATTGCTGTTCATTTTGCACATGTTTTTCTGGTATGATAATTAACTTGAAAATACTCCGTAACATTAATACAATTTATGAAGAAATTTAAACTGATTTATTAGATGAATGTTCAATATAAAACTAATAAAATGTTCTCGTAAACTTTTTCTATTGTATATTTCATTCCTAAGGTTTCTTTACACCTGTAGATTTCAAGGACATACACTTTTCCCCTCTTCCCCCATCTTTTTTTTTTTTAATTTCCTGTGGGTAGGAAACTCAACTGCCAAGTAAATTTATCAAACAAAATTCTCTCAACTATCCTCTCGGGATTTTTCTAACCAAAGAACAAAGTTGGAGACTTGGAGTTAATTTCAATTTTACAATTCTCAATTGATGTTTAAGTTAAAAACTGGTTAACTTGAAGTAGGTCATGACATAAGACGTTCCTCTCAACTTTAGCCCACCTACTTCAACTCGAAATGGTATTTTGCACGTTCCCGCCAAATAGTTTTAGCCCGAAAGCTCGGATTAGGCACGCACCAACTGATCGTAAAGAACGAGCAGAGTTTATAAGCTTACCTTAGCAAGAGGTGAGACGAAAGTAGGTAATCCCAAGCGTCAGGTGTTGTGCTTTCTGTCTGAAAGCAAGTTTGGATGGTGAGCAACAGGAGGCGCTTTTCGGTGGCTCTTGCCCTCCAGCCATTCAGCAGGTTCATTCTGGAAGTCCAGGGTGGATTGGGTCACGCAGGTATCTTAGATCAAAATTTGTATTGTGGCAATTCATCAAAATGCCACAAATCGTTGTGAAATGTCCACAGAAATGAATTTACGAGGGAATAACATTACAATTGCATTATGAGGAAATGTGGGACTTATTTTTCTTATTGATAGTTTTATTTAGATCATCAAACAAGTGAAGGGTATCGAAGTGAAACGATTTTTGCTAACTATTTTTCCCATTAAAATGTAAAGGTTTTTTTTATACTTTAAGGCACAATGCGTGAATGAAAGAATTATTAAGTCGGTAAAAAAAGTTTCCATTACTGCAGTGATGCAAGCAATTTATTGATAGACGGGAAAAGAAAAAACATTACTGAATTTGCGTTATTAATTTAAAACGAGAGATTAGTTTTATTTAAGGCAAATAGTGTTGCTTTAATTGAATGTCATCGATTCGAAGAAAAAGTGACAAGAGATGAAAGGCAAAATCTCTAGTTTACAACTAGTTTTCACATGACAAGAGGGTGTATCGAAAGATGTTCGTAGCTAATGCAAATAAGATTTTCTTGTGCCTCGTCTGCCTTCTTATGATAGGGGCGGTGTCGCGCGGGGAGAGTTCAGTCAAGCGAAATTTGTCTCGCTCTCCAACTTTGATGAATGAAGTTGAGGCTCCGATAAGACGCTCTTATTGGAAGCACCCTACCGGCAGCCATTTGTCTTCATCACGGTTGAGGATTTTCCCGATGCTTTGCTTCTTTTACTCCGTTGATGTGAATTTCGATCGACATTTTTTTTTCTACCTCGTTTTTACATTTTTTTGTGACTTTGGTTGGGCAATGTGAATTGATACTTAGTTGTTTCAGTTGAAATCAAGCGAACACGTCTGCCAGCACTTGCCATTTACTTTTGGCTCCTCTTTTCTTGTTTCTCATGCCGTGAAATGATTCGTTCGCACATTTTAAACTGCCTTTCCATCCGTCACAGATTTTGGAATCTGAGAATAAAAGAAAGTGAGGAAACGCCTTCAACGGGCGAAGATGGCAAACCGCACGTGGCGAGAAGATGCGACTGCGAGATCCATTTGCTGCACTTTTTATGTCGCCTGAGTTCGGCCTACTCAATTTGGCGCCACCAACCTCGGGGGATGACGATGTGCGAAGGAAAAGCGTTGCATACCGTACTATAGAAACAGGGTGGGAAAAGGTGATGGTTTTGGTGCAAGATTGAATTTGGTTGTGATTTATATTCGAACCGTCGCCAAGAGGCTAGTGGTGTATAGGGGGTGTGTGGGAGGTCGAGTGGTTTATGAAATGGCAGCTGCACGAGCATGAAACCGCGACTTATTTTACTTTAAGATCGAATTTAGTTCAAATACCTGGTAGCAAACTATGGCCAAACTTGGCTGATGGGTGAGTCGCGTGCAGGAATAAAAAATTGTTGTCGACGTACTTTGTAAGAGGATGGTGAATTTTGATCAGTTACATCAACTGGGAGAAGTGCGTTGTTTTTAAGTTGAACTTTCAAGAAGAAGCAATTGAAGAAGAAAAAAAATATTAAAAGTCCTTTTTTCTTCTTCTTCTTGACATCCTTTTTTGCACTCAAAACAAACCCAGGATGTCAGAAATCATCAATTCAAGTTACGGTTTTTTGAATGGAATTATGTAAAACTAGACGCACGGTGTTCAATTTTTATCTTTTATCTTCTTGTGACAATTTCATTGGTGGAATAGCTCCACTCAAATAGTTTTATATTATATTTCAGAGATTTTCTTTTCTGTTTGTTTACTTATTTCAAACTTAACGTTTCGCAGAATTAGTCTATTGGTATTAAAAGTAATAAAAGACAATGTTAAATATTGGTCTGTTGCTGTAAAAAGGTTTCCACAAATAAATCTGCCAGGAAACAAAAAATTTACCAAATCCGTGGTGTAATCTTCTGAAACTAAAATATAAAATAGATGTGAAGTCACGTAATATTAGTCACACATTTCACGGATTCTGCATTAAAAGTTAGTAGATTTGAAAAGCGTTGGTTTACATTATGTGGTTCGGGAAACTCCATCAAGTTCTTTCCATTTACTACGTTCCGCTGAATTATAGTCCACAATGAACATGGACATCTGCTTGCCAGAACGAACAAGTTGGAAAGTGCTGCATGGGAGAGAGAAAAATTCACTTAAGTCACAACTGGAAAGTGCTGATGTCACTGGACCGAAAAAAGCACGATGGAGCTGCAAGTCATTGGAATTCTCTGATAATAAGCCAGTTTTTGCAATTACACATCTGACACCACTTCATTTTCTCAATGTTGTTACATTTCGAGTTTCGACCAAGTCAATCCCCATACTGTCAATCAATAACACCGCGATGCTTACTGCCAGGACATTTTCTGCATGCCACTCGAGGATTAATAATATTTTTGCTTTATCATACGTAATGGTGTCTGTGATGGAATGTGTTGTGCGCCTGTGGTCTTATTACGATGTGGGCTTTGTTGATATTGCAGTTTACCTTGTTGAATCGATGGGTTAACTCATTTTTGTGGCTGGCTACTGGTTTATGACTTTAGTTTCCTACAATCTATAACAAGACCGAAGTTAAAGGGTATATAAATATATGTATATATATGTTTATTAAACATGTATATGCAGTGGCGTATTATGCTATGGGCACACTGCGATTCCTAAGAGCCACATTTCCGTTTACCAAAAATAAAATAAAATAATCATGAATTAAAAGTGTTTATTTTGGTTTCATTTTATTAATATTAATTGTTCGTCGATCATTTGATGCTACACTGCCCTCTTAAATAAATAATCCCCTAAGTGATGTGTGCACTAATTTATATAGAAATTCAGCATTTTGAACGAGCGGATTTTGTATTTTAATGATTAGCTGTTTCTGTTGTGCGTCGCTAGGTGACGGTACATGTTGCTTCATGTGATCAGGGCAAAGGACTCGGCAAAGAACGTAGCATCCATCTGGTACACATTTGTGTATGTTGTATTCTGAAACTGCTTTATTTAGAGTTATCCAATTATCTTTCTTTGATCTTTTGTACAATGAAGGCGCAAG
>JAQIXU010000845.1:0-23918 GCA_034701245.1 Strigamia transsilvanica | reverse complement strand
TTGATTACACCATTGGATTCGTCATCCCTACTTTGCTATAGGCTAGTCTGCTTGGTTTTTTAGAAAAGCATATACTTTTTCTGGAAATTGACTGGGGCGTCTTAAACGAAACACCCTGTATGTAAACTTGGTGACTAACACTTTTTTATTTTTTATTTTAAGGTATTGGGTAGTGCATTTTCTGCCACTGCTCTTTTTTCATTGGGTATTCATATGGTTGGGAAAGTGTCAAGTCTCAAAGGAAAAACTTTAGTTACGACAGGGATTTTGATTGCTCTGAAAATGTAAGTAGAAGTTTTTCAAAAATACCATAAGGGATTCACCAATTACTGTAACAGTATTGGCAAAATTGGGATATTTGAAAATTGGTAATGGACAGGGTTGTGCTGGTACACGTACTGTACCTGTATCGATACCGCGGTAGCGATACCAGGAAAAGTATCATGGAAGGACTGGTACCGGTGAAAAAGGCTGAGGGTACCCAGTACCGAATTACGGTACATCTCGCGATACACAAGAAAAACGCGAGATCGTAAAATAATGTTTTTTATACAGTATAACCAAAAAATACAACACTTTAAAATTTATTTTAGCTTTTTGTTGACTTTTTTGTTACGTTTTGGTCACGTTACCAGAAAAGAGCCCAAAACATGATCAAAACGGCGCCAAAGAGCCCAAAACGAAACCGAAAAGTCAAAATTTGGGCTCTTTTTTTCCTAGTTTTGTGACCAAGGCGTAACAAAAACGTCACCAAAAAGCTAAAATTGTCCAAGTTTACAGGAGATCTCCCGGTTTTGTGTGTATTGTGAGAACTTTTGCGATTCTTGGTACCGATACAGTACCGGCACCACGGTACTTTTGGCCCGGTACCCAGTACCATGTACCGATAGTGCGGTACATTTACAATCGGTACTAAGTACCATGTGTAGAGTTGCGGTGCGTGCCAATTAATGTTGGCAACACGGTGTGGAAGCGCTGCTGAAACTGGCTGTAGAATGGGCAAAATATTCGGTGATGTACCAGTGCAAGTTCGACTTGTTCTCAGGTACAGTGATGCGCTATTGTGAGCGCGATGTTCGCCCTGGAGCGCTGCACATCCTGGGCAAGCTTGGTGACTTGTCTGGCACTTATAATGATGTGCCAGATTGATAAACTACTAAATAGAAGCAAAAACAATAATATTTAATCATAAAATGAACTTATAAAAGGTTTCCAAAATGTTAAGAGAAAAGAAAGAGCATTCTGTTCTGGAGGCTGCCATTGTGAGGGTGAGCTGTTACATGAGAGCGCTCTGGTGGCAACAAGTAACAACAAGGTGCTAGGTTCTGCACCATACCTTATGCTACATACAATATAAGCACCTGCATGATGCTGAAAGTAATAAACAAAGGAAATCTATGGTGAAGCAAGGTACTAGGTGCAATGGGCAAATTTACCCACACACCAACACCGTGTACTTGTACCGCGGTACTTTTGGGCCGCGACACGGTACCGTGTACTGATACCGCGGTACATTTTGTGCAGTACCGGCACAACACTGGTAATGGAGCAGTTAAAGTCTGAATTGTTTTGGAGAATTAGAGGTGATAATGAGAAATTACTTTATGACACTTAGATTAGTTTTACCACTTCTAATCCGGGAAACTGTTACCATGATTCAACCCGGAGCTACCATGAACGAATCAGTTGACTTTAGCATGTTCGGGTTTCTTTATGGTACATTTCCTTCTGCTCCTGGAGTTTTTGTATATGCAGTGCAGTATAACTTGGAAGTCGATCTTGTAAGTTTAAATGTTTATTTATTGAATCGAGTTTTATTACACAAATTTGGATAATTTTTAGATTGCAAGTGCAATGGTGGCATGCACATTTATTTCGGCACCTATAATGTTTCTTTCAGCAAAGATGATAACATTGGAAGTGACTGAATCAGCTGATTATCTTCCAGAATTGAACAAATTTTTATTCAATGTTAGCATTGTCAGTTTAGTGGCCTGTGTAAGTAATAATATTTTTTTCGAACATGTACATTTTTATTATTGTTGTTAAATTTACAGGTTTGGGTGATTGTGGTATTCATAATGGGAAAGAAATGGAACAAAGTGCCTCAATTCGCAACATTTTGTTTAGTCATATCACAGGTAAGTTGACAATTATTGTATGAACCTTGTTTAACTTTTATGTTTTTCTGCAGTTAATTGCCTGCATTGGCTCGGTTTTATGGAGCAGTTTGTCGCATGAGGACGATTGGCTTTTGTATCTGGAATTTATTATTTTCACATTTGGTGTATATAGTTCGCGCATGTGGGGTGCCCTTCTCGCTGTAGCATTGGTTTTGTTGCGCCGGAGAAGTTTATGCTTCATGTTGAGAATGAGGACTCCGTTTATTGTCATTGGTTGGGGGTAAAGTAAAACTTTCACGAACCCACGCTTGCACAATCGTGGTAACATCTGGATGGCGGATTATTTTTTACCTGGATTCATTTTGACCAGAAATATTTTCGATTTTTGGGGAAACCGCAATCTTTTCGACCAGGATTTTAGTCTCCCAGATTTCATTCGACCAGGATTTTAGTCTCCCAGATTTTATTCGGCCAGGAATACGTACGACCACAATTGGATAATTCTCAACCGGGATAATTTTTGACAGAATACTTTCCACAAGGGTTATGTTTTATAGAGAATCAGAGGCGTGACGAGGGCGAGGCAACTGAGGCGCCAAAATCAGAGGGCGCCAAATTGGTTTTTTTAAAAATTATTTTACACCCACGTTTACCCGTTTGAAACTTTTGAAAATTGTTTTTATATTTTTAAATCCATTTCTAACCATTTCCACTTGTTTCACACCAGTTTTTAAACCGTATCCATCTGTTTCAAACTCGTGATGACGTTTATACAAGGTTTTACCTGTTTTAATATGACTACAAACAGGTAAAATTGTGTAAAATGGATTTGAGATGGTATAAAATGGATTTGAGACAGTATAAAATGGATTTGAGACGGTTAAAAATGTTTAAAAAGTGATTAAAAACGTGTAAAATCAGGTTTAAAAAGTGTAAAATCAGATTTAAAAAGTGTAAAATCAGGTTTAAACAGTGTAAAAACGGGTAAACGTTGGGAAAAAAGTGAAAGAAATCGGATTATCGATATTTTGATACGGGTACTTTGATTTTTGGCAACACAAGATTTTCCATTTCAAGGCGGATTATTGTTTTATGGGGCGCCTTTTTTAATTTTGCCTCAGACGTCGTAATCTCTAGTCACTCGTCTGTAGAGAATAATCGAAAATCGAAAAAAAATCTTGATCGCAAATAATCCTGATGTGCGCACAACTGAAATAACAATTTAAAGCACAACTACAGTAATCTCATAATTTAACAAATAAACCAGCAGAATCTATTTGACAATTTATCACAATATCGTTAGCCTTCACATAGCTATAACTGGTTAACACATTGCTAGCCGTGGTGGTCATTTCTGTCTACTTTTGAATAATCAATCTGTCCCTGTGCAGAATAAGAGTTTACCAGGAATGATCAAATATCTTTTGGTTTAAACACATGTTTTGCCATTGATTTTCGTGTGCCACCTAGCCCGAAAAATGGCAAACTGTCTGTGGCGCTCCCGTTAATGGTGACAAATTTTAGATTATCTAATAATTAATTAAAAAATAATTTCTATTTTTTGGTTTCAGAAGAGGTTTAAAAAATATTTGAAGTGTTAAATATGGTCTCCTAATGTAATTTCTAGAAAAGAAAATTCAGTTGTTTTTATACTTTTGTCATTTTTTGGGATGGGGGATTTTTTGCCACTTGGTTTCTTTTCAACTTTTAGTGAAACAGAACTTTTTTGACCAAAACTTTTTACAGTAGAAAATTTTGCTAGTCAAAATTAATTCCAGTCGATATCATTCCTGGTCGAAAAGATTAACAGTGGAAAAAAAACAGGCCAAATAAATTCTACCAATTTTTGACCTACCTATTGATGGCTATCGGAAGGTTATTGGAACTCATTACCACAAAGAAAATGTGTACTGTTTTATTTTGTTAATGTGCAAAACAATTAATTTTGACTAGTATTACTTTCGACTTGGTTGAAAATATTCCTGATCAGAAATTACCCTATTCAAAAGGCATCCTGGTGAAAATATTCTCGGTCGAAAATAATCCTGATCAAAAAGATTATTGGTTGACAGTAGTGTAGCAAGAAGTCAATGAGCCCATGTACAAGTTTGTTGAAGTAAGAAAAATATAGTTGTAAATTAACAAATATACCTATCAGAATTCTTTTCAACCTCCAAGGGCCCTCTTAGCTTGTAGGCTTATTTCAACCACAAGTGCTGCACCCCTGATTGCTAAGCCGCTAGGTAGTCGAAATAATTACTGGTTGAAAACAAAGGAGTAGCAAATCAGCAATTCGCAGATATTCTTGTTCGAAAGGAATCCAGTGGTAAAAACGCCACCTTCAAGGAAACTAAAACATTCAAATGCCCTTTGGAGGTTTAAATATCCTACCACTGTCCTGTGCCAAAAGTGTGGGACTGTGAAGCACACTCTTGTTATTTTTTATTTAACACTATGTACCATACATTTTATAGAATACCCATTGTTGCAGTAGCTATTCTGTGCACTTTCTTTACAAGGAATGCGACACTTAAAAATAAAATCAATCCTAATTTTACCTATGGAACCGCTCAGGTAATTTAAACACAAACAATTTATTTCTATTCAAGTCTTTAAACAATTACTTCTGTAGGCAGTAATGGCAGGTGTTTTGTTATTGTGTTGTTGGGTCGTGATAGTCTTCTGCTTGATAACTCAACAAAGAATGCGCAATCGCAGTGCTGAATACCAGTCACTTCTGGCTAATGAAGATGAAATTGGCATTTCAATTAATGATCCTCAGCAAACTTTTACAGCTTGCCAGGGAAATGCCTGTAAAGTCAAGAACGACAAAAGCAGTTCTTGTTGTATACAAGACATTGAAGATTCTTATGTCTCTACATCTCAAGAAAATGCATTGATGGACCATATGGATAATTTGTGCAGCACTGCTTTTCCATGCACTTCAACACAACGCCAAAAATGCTCTGCAGCTATTAGAGATTACCAATCGGTTGATTTGGCGGTCGGAGAGGGAAATTTAGTTATGGATAATTTTGATGAATCATTACATCACACTGGTCTAATTTTGATTCTTTGTCTTTCATCTTTAGTTGTAAGTGCTTGATTACTATCAATTGAAATTATCTGTAACATATTTTGTGGGCTTTTAGGGTTTTGCACTTTGTTGTTGGCATTTTGTTTTAGAAGAACCTTCCGGGATTTATATAGAACTGGAATTTCTGGATGGGGCTTTGAATTTTGGGCAAGGATTACTCGTTTTTGCTTTGTTTGGCCTGGATAGCCGAACCCTTTTTTCACCAATCACAAGAAGGTAGTATTGGAATGGCTGCAAAACTTATTATCTACAACTGATTACATGAAACAAAATGAAATTGTTATTTTTGCAGATGGAGGAGATTTTGGTATCGTATAACAATATTTCAAAGTGACGAAGCCGTTAAATTAACAGCGAAACAGTTTACAAAGTATCATTATCAGAAATGTGCAATGGATTTGGTCAGAGATAGTAGGTAATTAAGCCTCTTCAAAAATTATACCGAGCAAGATGTTCCACTTATTTATTCGAATGAATTTGTGGTAGAGTAATCCCTTGATTTGCACAATTGTTATTGCACAGCTTGAATTTGAAGGCAGGCCCATTTCTATCACAGGTGTTAAACACCTTCGCTTTGCATTGTGGGTCAGGGTTGCCTAGCAACCCTTCAAACCACTGCCGGTGCCATGTTTGTGTACAGGCACCAATGTAAACAAACAGGGATTGTTCTATCTTTTGATTTTAATAATAAAAATTAACGGAGTTTTCCATTTGAACTAAAAGATAAATGTTGAAATTGGAGAGAAGAGGGTAATTTTGGACAAAATTCGAAGAAAACCGGTGAATTTTCGACCGTGTATCTGAGAAATTCGTGCAATTTTGGATAAAAACAAAAAAAAATTTCTCGAATTTTGAACAAAATTTGTAGAAAAACTGAACTATAGACAAAAAATTTTAGTCATTTTTGACAAAATTAGAAAAAATTGGCAAATTTTGCACGAGAAATGGCCGAAGTGGATCGTGAAGTGAGTTGTTTCGGCGTACACAAAAACCACATTGAAACAACTGAAACAGGCAAACAAATGCAAACTCCTTCATTGTTGGAGTTTTGTTAACATTTGGATTACTTTGGGTTAGAATTTGTTCAAATTTAATCGTTTTGGTATTGTTTTGGGTAAAATTCGACGATATTGGTTGGAATTTGGACACATTTCAATGTATTTCAAAGTATTTTTTATGTTTTGTCTAAATTTTGTCCAAAATTACACGATTTTCTTTGAAGTTTGTGTAAATTTTGATCAGTTTGGGTCAAAATTTGTTCAAACTTAGACATTTTGTATTGTTTTGGGTAAAATTGGACGGACGTTTGGTTGGATTTTGGACATAATTCATTGTTTTTGTTCGATTTTTTTCTAAATTTCTTCATGTTTTGTCTAAGTTTTGTCCGAAATTCAACGTTCAAAATTTGACGATTCTTTCGAATTTTGTCCAAAATGACAGAAATTTCGTTCATTTTATTCTATTTTATTTTTTTTGTCTATATTTCAGTTTTTTTTCCAAATTTTGTTCAAAATTTGAGGAATTTCTTTTGTTTTTATCCAAAATTGCACGCATTTCTCAGATTTTTGTCGAAAATTCATTGATTTTTTTCGAATTTTGTCCAAAATTACCCTTTTCTCTCCAATTTCAACATTTTAGTTTGAATGAAAATTCCGTCAATTTTTATTATGAAAATCAACAGATACAACAATCACTATTTGTTTACATTGGTGCCTGTACACCAACATAGCGCCTGCAGTGATTTGGAGGGTTGCTAGGCAACGACCGTGTGAACATACTCCGCCATGTGAACATACTCTATACAAAGATGCAAAAATTGCACCATAAACAAGCCCAAAAACAAACTAATGTTACACACACTCAATTAGGTGTTTTTATATTTTGTTCTGGGGAACCAGTAACTTTGAATGCACCAATTGTGTTGATAGCGTTGTTTCCAGTACAAATTTGAGGGACTACTGTATGTTTTACAACTACTTGTGCATGCCAAAATATTGGAGTAATCAATGTTTACGTTTGTAAGAGTGGTTTGAAATGCAAAGTAAAACATCTTAGCTAAATGAATTTTTAAAGACACTTGCATGGGCTTGAAGATTAATTAACACACTTTAAATTCCACTGAACAAGATTTGATAAGAGTAATTACAAAAAAATACCATAACAAGCATACTGCTTTTGCCAAAATAATGGAATAAGGATATTTTAGTGACAAAATATTGCATAATCTACAAATAGCTCTATAAATAGTTAGTGATTGTATAAATGCAAATTTATGTAAATCAGCATTGATAAATGTTTTTTCAGTGCTGCATTCAGAATGGCTGGTGAGATGTTTTATGTATCCAGCGTATGGTTGTATTTCTGGGGCTGAGTTTTGATGAACTGAGCCCTGTAAGTGCATAAAACGATATATGTCCACTTTTAAAATTTCGTGATTTAACTACAGTTTTTATTCCTAATGATTGCTAGGGGAAGAACAGTACATTGTTGATACTTATTAGTTACTAACAATTTTGTAAATGTTAGCTAGGGACATAACAGGATCGACATTTCAATCCAAAAGAAAAAATGATTGTTTAGCTTTGAGCATATAGGAAAATTGGCAAAATCATTGATTGCAGCCAATCAATTGTGAGCAAAATATTTAAACAAATATGACAATATGAATATCTGCGACATTATGGAGGCCTAAACAAAGTAAAAGCGCCAAGGAAGAGTGTCAATGAAAATCAGTTTAATCCAGCAAATGCATTTAAAAAACTGGAAAATAAGGGAACTGCTGTTTCTCAGCAAACAATACGTCAAAGATTACTCGTACATGAAATTAATGTGAAATCCTATTGCCTAATATTAAACCACGCATGCCAAGCAACGTAATAAAAGGCTATAATAGTGTAAAGAAAGAGCGAATTAGAGTGCTGAGGATTTGCATAAAATACTATTTAGCAACGAATCAAAATTTTGTCTGAAATTTGGTGATCAAGGCATCAGAGTGTGGCATTCAAAAGAGGACATACATCATCCACGCACTTTTCTGTCAAATTCTTCTCTCCATCCATGGGGATGGATGTTTCTTGGGTGTGGGCAAGTTGCCATTTTTTAAAAGGTTTGGAAACTCGGATGCGTACCAAGAAACTTTGGAAACATTCAGGCCCAATCAGTGGAAGTTCTATTTGGAGATGATAAGCTTCTCTTTCAACACGACAATGCTCCTGCTCTTGCATCTAAGACCATAAGTCCACAACTAGGTGGTTAGAATCACAAAACATTAGAGGTTTTGCGATTGCACTTTTTTCCAACTTAAAACTTATAACTTATAGGTATAAGTTATAAGTTGGAAAAAAGTAAAAATGAACTTATAGAATAGATCTATAAGTTGCCCTATACGTTGCCGTATATGTATAGGTTACGAATTCAAACATGAATATGTTAGTGGTCACCACTAGAGTGCGCCACGATGGCGCACATGTCGTAAGTGCCGTGTCCGTGCCTAAGATCGCAAAATTAACCACTTTTCCTTCATTAGATGAAAAAACAAAACATACAGGCTCGTAGCCCGAAAAAAATACTACAATCCTGGAGTGGTTTCGTAATTTATAGAAGCCATTTTAGAACCGAAAATAGTGAAATTTGGGTTCTTGGCCTCCATCTTTGTTTGAAAAGTCCACCGGTGGCGCTAGTAAAAGTTATAAGTTACAAAAAGTGCAATCGCAAAATGAATGAACTTATAACTTATAACTTATAGCTCATAAATCTATAAGTTATAAGTTATACTTATAAAAAAGGCAATCGCAAAACCTCTATTGATATATTACAATACCTGCAAATTCACTTGACCTCCATTCCGTTGAATCTTTGTGAAAAGTAGCAACGAATGATCTGCAAAGTGATTAACCAATTTCTGTGAATTGATTAAAGAAGATTCTTAGACAAATTTGGGTAGGTATTAAACTCAATAAGTG
This sequence comes from Strigamia transsilvanica, assembly GCA_034701245.1. Taxonomy (NCBI): domain Eukaryota; kingdom Metazoa; phylum Arthropoda; class Chilopoda; order Geophilomorpha; family Linotaeniidae; genus Strigamia; species Strigamia transsilvanica. The sequence goes on along the minus strand of JAQIXU010000845.1, from coordinate 14,736 downwards.
CAGAGAGCTGGTTCATCCAATGCTATGCCAAGGTCATGCAGTAATTGGTGCAAAAAGAAGTCCAACAAAGTATAAAACATTATGGTATTTTATTTTTTTCTCAATCAAAGTAGATTGTTTACTTTTTTTTTGTAGATTCTTCCAATATTTTGTCACTGAAATGTCAGTAATCCATTATCTTGGCTAAAGCAATATGCTCGTAACTTTTTTTGCAATTATCATTTTCAAATCTTGTTTAGTGGATATACGGTAGCTAAGTTTTTTTCTTTCTTTTCAAATGACTCTTACTGGCTTAAACATGATTATTTTAATATTTTGCCAAGCACAAGTACGTAGATTATGAATTTAATAATTTGTGTCTAGGTGTGGTGCAACCAATTACGAATCAGTTTTTCGAGGAAATGAATTAGTAGATTGGCTGCTTGCAGTTGGATTAGCTCAGGACAGAACTGACGCCATTAAATACGGACAACAATTATTACTGGCCGATGTGTTGAAACATGTGGATGGCGAGCAAACTTTTTGCGATTTACCAACCTTTTATAGGTTTATTTGTGTGGATTAATTTATTTTGTATTTAAAAAAATGTGAATATTGTGATATTGTGTATTGCTATAAATACAACATGTACTGAATAAATTTTTTAAAACCATTCATTGTAAACATGTTGTGGGTGTGGATGTGGAGAAGTTGTATCGATTATTCGATGGTCGTTTCTTCAAAAAGTCGAAATAATTGTTCAGGAAATTTTCAGACTACAGTTTTTTTGGTGAGCTGTTAAGCTTATAAAAATAATAAAAAACGGCATCCAATATTGCGTGATAGAGAGAACATGTACAACCGCTCAGATATTCAAATAAATCATTGATAATTAGGGCCGCTAAATTTTAGTAAATCAAAGATAGATTTATTTGTATGTTTGTTTGAAAGGTATTTCAGTTTCATCAGTTCAATCTACCATTCTATTATTGAATTCCATGGTTAGGAACAGCTACAAACGCGTGAAGCGTTTGTAGTAGTTTACCTAGGATTTTTGTCAGTTTTTCAACGCACACCGTCTGCGCAACAGGGAATCGACTGCAAATTGATTTATTTGCTCTGTTATTACTTGCTTTTTCATTTTTTGCCTTCCCTGTTGAAATTACATTGTAAGCACTTAAGTTTTTTTGGGGGGACCTAAAATAGGATCCTGGAATTATTTCTGCAAAAATTTTATCATTTTGCAGATTTGATTCCTTGTTTGCTTGAGCCATTGCACATCAGCTCTTGCATTTTTTTTTGCTGTGCCCGACAGTGAGATACTTTGGGGCCACAGGGCCAATAATTCGTGACCTCTCGCAAACGGCTAGTGTTTAGGCGGGTCCAATAGGGACCTGTATAGGCCCGTTGTTGGATATCCGCTTTGAACTACGTTCCCCGTCGCGCGTTTTTCCTTTTTATTCAACCACATCGACCGATTTTGTTATTTCAAAGTGATACCGCTCACCATTATCATCGAAATATGGATGATAAACTTCGAGATTTAACAAACGCTACAAATCTAGAGGAGGAATTGTTGCGAGCAAACAGGAGATGTCTTTCCTGTGTTGTCTCGATTTGTTTAATTGACTTATGAAATTAAATGTCTTTAGATTTTAACCTTTGATTGTCATTGCAGTTGTTACGCATCTAATTGAACTTCCTGCCTTGTGATCTGATGTCGTGATGCTGACTTTGACGTTTGGACCTGTGATAATTCATTTCGTGATTGATTTTACAGTGTTATTCTAGTTTTTCATTTTATTTATTTGAATTTCTCGCTTTTACCGTATTTTGATTGATGATTGTTATTGTTTCTGGTCTCAGTGATTATTCTGGCGACTGCTAACGTGTTTGCAGGTGATTTGATCACTGTTTCGTCCGATATTCATAGTTTTCGGCAATTCATTATAGTTTGTTGGTTAGCAGACGACATTTGGAGCCAGATTGCCTTGACTTGAGAGACAATGACGTCATATGTATGAATTCTTGTTGTTTGGCTATGGCGGTTGCGATCTAAAGTATTTTTATTCATCATTATTTTGCATAATTCCGTTCAGTATTTAGCTTGTGAAACCGATTGTTTCGTCCGCCCTAGCCAAAAGGTGTTTTTAGTACGATTTGTTTTGTGTCTCGATCACCTGGTCACGTGATCGGCTGGCGGTTTGATTCCGTTTGAATCCCAATGGCTGCCACCGATCAAAATCAATTTAATTCGTATTTATCTATCTATATACAGTATATAAAAAAAACTTATGTCTGTGTGTGTGTCTGTCTGTCCTTTATAGACTCCCAAACTATTCATCCGATTGCGATGAAACTTTGGTGGGTTGTCGGTGGGGTGCCTGGGAAGGTTTACCACCACTAAAAATGGTCAAGCAACGGTCAAGTAAAATTATTTGATTGTTCTCAATGTTCAGCGAACAATACTATGATTGTTGCATGACTGTTCTGAGCAACGGCCTCTGTTGGCAGCGAACACTACTATAGTAGTGTTTGCTGACAACAGAGGCCGTTAACGGGACGGGACGGGACAAGACAGGACTGGACGGAACGGGACGGGACGGGAATATTGCAACATCGCTATATTGCATCGGTTTCAATCTTAATTCTGAGCGAGCATATTTTGCGTTTATTGTCGTCTATTGATGATTGTCACCGCACCAGTCTATTTTTTGTCCATTCTATTTAATTGGCAAAGTATTTTTAATCTGATTGAGAGTAATCTCATCTCCTTTTATCTCAATTTCAAATTCAGGACGAGGAAATGTGTCCTTGTATGGGAGCAGAGCAGCGCAGCGCAGCGGACAATGAATATTTAATTGGTGATAAGCAACGAGCAAACTATAAAAAAAATCGCTAGCTCTTGATCTAACTAGGCTGTGGACTAGGATTTATAGCCTTTCTTCTTGAACATTCATTGATGGATTCAAAGAGAGTCGGTGGGAAAACACTAAAAGACGTCAATGGAGGTTAATATAAAGAGAGAGAGAGAGACTGTCTTGAGACACACCAACTTGACAATCGTTTCTAATAATTGTGATTGGATAATTCCAATGAACAAGAACAAATGGGCATGCAGACTACTAGACGAAGCAAAGCGAAGCACAACGAAGCAACTGGGTGACGTGGCATGGCAACTTGTTTTCAGACTGAGGGAGTGCTAGTTTCGTGTGTTCTACAGTTCCCTTTTTGGGCCAACCAAGGCCATTAGCTGAAAAAGGCAAGGCCAAACTTGGGCTCATTCATGGGAATCATTGGTCATGTGTACAGATGTGCTGTGCTGGGTTAAAATGAGCTGAGATGAATTGAGATGAGGAACAAACCAGACCGCCACCGGTCACCCTCTTGCTCATTCATGTCATTTCAAGTAGTGTTTAGGACGATTACACAATTTGCCAAAATCAAATGGAAAAGATATGTTTTGATAGTGTAATGAAAATACTGATACTGCATTTATTTTTTGTTTTAAATTATGAAAACGTTTATTTGGAAATGTGTAACAACCGCAGAATAATCAACCGCGGAAAAGAATATTTTAAGGAAAAAAATTTTAGTAAAATAAACTTACCGCAGAATGAACTAACGCAGAATCAAATTCACACGTTATACCTAACGAGGAAAAAAAAACCGCATATGAATAACCGCTAAAAACAAATTTTTGAAAAAAATGAATAACGGCGGAAAAAAAGAAATGAAAAAAAAAACGTTTGTACTACGTTACAGTAACGTAGTACAAACGTTTTTTTTTTACTTCAGTCCTTCGGGTGTGAAATACGCTCTACCGTACCACTGTTACGGGAGATTGATTTTCCAATTGCTAAGTGCAAGGTTTAGCATTATAGTATTATTGTAATTATTAAAAGTGTGCTGACAAAATTTTTTGCAGTTTATTGCCATTGGAACATCAACAGGAGATGCTATGGTGAAAATGGGTCTTGAAGTTGCAGCCATTGCAATGCATTTTCAGCCTTTATTCATAAAAAAAACATGTTTTGCCCTTATTCATAAAAAAAAAAATTCCGCGTTCTTTCATAACCAAAAATAATATTTTGCGCTTCTTCATAAATTAAAAATTCTGCGTTCATTCATAAAAACATAAAAAAAAATTATTTCGTTTTTATGAATAAATGCGGAATTTTTTGGTGGACGTTATACCTGGCGCTGAATAGCTAACCGGAAAATGAATAACCGCAGAAAATTAAACGCAGAAAAAATTCCTCGTTTAATTTTTCTGCGTTATTTATCCCATGCTGTTTATTTTTTAAATGATTTTTCTTTATTTATCTCGATAATGTTTCTTAAAATAATCGCGTAAAACAATCCGACTCGTTGATAAAATTTACTCACGCTATTTTTAAACTCGCATCAACATCCAGGAAGTTGAAATTTTTTTCTTTCTCTTTTCTTTTTGCTCGCATAATATTCAAACGGTGTATATTTCAACCACAAATAGCTCTGATAACCCGTATGTGTGAGAAAACAGCTGCTTGTGCTTAACGACACCCACAACTTCACCACTCCCAACTTGAAAAAAATAAAAACAATAAATCATAAATCATAAATCAATAAAATCAAAAATTAATTGAAAAAATATATATATATTCCTAATTGTGGTTTATTCATTTTCTAAAAATAATACATAAATAAGTTCCATTTTTCAAAGTAATTCGAGAAAGTTGACGTTGTTCTAGTGTGAAAATTAGAGTTGTTTTATGTTTGTTTATAGTTGAGATTACTGAAAGATCCACTATGGTCTTTTGAAATTCGAATGTTGCAGGGTAAAATTTAGGAATGATAATCTTCATCTTGTTGACCTGATTAAATAGTAGTTCCCGGCCTAAACTAGAGGTGTGGGTTTCGTCTTCACTTTCTCCCAAAACCGATCAGTTTAAATCCACTTTAATCAGACTCAAAATTTGCAACTAAAAATTACATGTCGTATTTTAATGTTTAATATTGCTGCCGAAATCCGGGTTCATTGACGCAAAACACCACAAAAATCCGATAAACATGGCTGATGGAGCTAAGACAAAGAAACTGCCAAGTGCAGTGAGGGACACACATAAAAATTATTTTAAAAAAAATCGTGAAAAATTTGTTAGAAACTTCATTCATTGAACTAACTTCACATTTTGGCCATCATCGTTTCTCAATCTATCAAAATGACAGCAAAAATAGCTTGGCATTTTGAAACTATTTATTGTTTTTTCGAATATATACATTCGTTTTTGTCGTCAAAAGTCAGCTGCAAATTGAAATTACTTCATAAAAACATAATAATAAATGTGATTTTCATTTGCTGGATACATTTATGTCACTTCTTATTTCAACTTCTTGTCCAAGACCAAGAGTATAAAAATAAATAATTAAATAAATAAATAAACACATGAAATTTTACATTCTTTTGTTTTTGGAAGGATTTCTGCGGACATAAAAATTAGAGATTAATCTATTGTGTATGTGTTTAAAAATAATAAATTGAATATCTAAAAGTATATCTATGAGTGAAAACAAGATTGTCGTCAAGAATTTAAAAAAAAAAAACAAAAAAAAAAAAGAGGAAAAAGAACATTTCATTCATATTGCCAATTACTCATTATGATTCCTCCCTTTCGAGGCCCAATTACATAAATTGGGATCCCTGGTTTCAGAATGCTCATTCTATGGTTTTTCATTGCTTGTTTATTTATTTATTGATTTCATTATTTTAAAAGAGAGGAATAGAAAAGTAGCGCCATCTAGCCATGGGAAAATAGTAAACATACTCTCCTACCTTCGCCTTTCAGTATTCCAATTTTTATTTTCAGTAACTTTAGGTTCAAGGCTAAATTTAATCTCAAAATGTTATCTATCAATGCAAAAGAAAACAATTTTTATCACTATTTTCTTTAGTCCAATTTCTCATTTAAAAATATTTATTTGTTCAGTGGTTTAAAATAAAAATAATAATAACAATAATAACAATAATAATAATAATACACTTAACCCTCGTTATATGGCGCCTCTGTATACGCCATTTCGCTATAACGGCCTTGAGCCATTATGGCTAAATTTCGATTTGCGGCCTAATATTTTCGATATATACGGCAAAAAATCGTGAAATTCCATAACAAATCAGGGGGAATTGTCTCTGATTCGTTATACAGCATTTTGCTTTACAGCCAACTTTTCCAGAACGTATCTAGGCTGTGTATCGAGGGTTAGGTGTAATAATAATAATAATAATAAATGATAAGTTGAGTTGGACATTGTAGACGTGATCCAAGCATGATCATGATTCAAAGATAGTTTATACTTTCCTGAAGCGACGATCAATGAAAGGAGAAAAAGTTTTCAATCCAATTCTGGCAGCATAAAAAAAATGAAAAAGTAAAAATAAAAAATTAATCTGAAATATTTGATTAATTTGGGCAACCTTCGGCCTATGTTTTTCAGCAGAACGCCAAATGTGCTTCGTGTTTCCTGTCATGTGACGATGCCGAGTTTCTCTTCTCGTCTGAATGCCAAGATGTAAAGAACAAAGTTGGACGTGATTCAAGCTTTCATTCATACATGCAGCCAAGACCCTGACACAAAAAATTATTACTTACCTATGCTTTAAGTCGAAATCACATGCATCCATCTACTTTGACTGTATATTATTTCTATCTTGTTACATTTGTATGCTTCTGCTTCTGTTTATGTACTTTATTTTCTTCGTATTTAAATTTTCAAACTTTTAAACTTTTATACCCTGCAAAGTATTGATTTGAGTTTATTACTTTGGGATTTGGGATTTGGGATTTGGGATCGATACCAAATCGACATCAAATCGATATCGTTACAACACAGCCACCAGTTAGAAAGTTAAATTTTGCTGTAACGATGTACAGTACACACTTGCATCTAGATGTCGTTTTACACTTTGCAAACTGCAGTCCTTTCCTTTCTTTTTCAGTCAAGCAAGCATAAATCACAATTCAAGGTGCACATTTTACGCTTCTAGATATGCTACTACTGTAGTAGCTCGTATTAGGATGAAACTCCTCGCCCTTCATTTGCAACAGTCATTTTTCCATCTTTAAAAACCTTCAAAAGTGTGTCATCACTACAAATGACATTATTCCATTATGTCACAGTCTAATCGAGACATGTACTAATCATTTATTTTGAGATTTTTAAATTTTTTTTGTAGATTTTTTTTTCTATTTTAGGTTTTATAGTCGCTCTTATTTCACGAGATGCTCTTCTTTGTGTCGATCTTATTGACATCACTCTTCGCACGCGTTGCTCTTGTTACGTCACTATTTTGCGCGTCCCATTAATAGTGTTTGCTGAAAAGATACCAATGAAATTGGATTGATATGTCTAAATACATTCAATATATCGTCAATTTATAATAATAATCCATTTGTTTATCGTAACACATTTCCAACTGTAAACTTTGAGTTTGGCGCTTTACAGTGATGCAGTGAACTCTTGTATCAAAAATCATAAGATTACGCTTATCCAAACCATCACAATATCTATTAGCAAGGTGGTGCCTCACTGCCCCTGCTGACAGGGCTAAGAAAACCAAGTACTGTTTTAACAGGATCGGAATAGAGGTTTTAAAGTGGCCATGAAATCCAATCGAAAACATTTGAGACAAAGTCAAAAAAATTGAAAAAAATGCCATCTCAATTCATCAGCGATTTGGAAGAAAATGTTCCATGTCATATGCAATTCTGTGACTCCAGATGAGTCTTAGCAATTGATATCAACCATGGCTCGAAAAATTAAAGCTATCCTGAAGGATAATGGAGTAAATCAATCGAACCTCATTATAACGAATCGCAAGGGACCCGAAAAATCGGTTCATTGTATCAAATTCAATTGTTATTAACTTATAAAAAACTTTATTCATCTATGTAGCGATTTTTGTTTGAACTGAAGTTTAGAAAGTATTTTTCAAAATAAAAATCCAATCTTCTGGCACAGTGCATGTGGACAAGGGATGCAATACTTTTCTTTTCTTTTCTTTTTCTTTTTAAAATGGGTGCAAGTAATTTCCCCAATATGTATTTTTGTACTTTTGTTTTTTAAGTAAGAAGCAAAATAAGCTTAGAAACACTACTGTGTTTCTAAGCTTATTTTGCACTGTTTTGTTGCCAGACTCCATAACAGTAGAGCAAGAAATAAATAAAAAATCACTTGTTGCAAGAATAATTTATTTTTCAACTTTATTTACCCATTACATACCTAATCTGATATCATATACCGGTACTGTAAAAAATAAAAATAAAAATAAAAAAGATGAATGTCAAACGAGTTTTGGGCTAAAATGATTTTCAAAAGGTTTTTGCTCAATATAAGTTACTCCACAATCCACATTCATACCATAATCATAGTAAAATTCGACATGTTCCATATTTGCCTGGTGGCAATGTCATTTGTTGCCAATCCACCCGAGGCTTTTCTAAGACGGTTCATCGCTCGAACTTGGCAACTCCTCCCTCCCTCCTTCATTCATTAGGCCAGAAGAGGGAGAAGATGAAAAAAGTTGTTGATATAAAATGTATGCAATCCAAACTACAAGTACTCTACCATTTGTTGTAATCTGCAATTAATAATTTTCAATTTTTTGCAAATAATGTATCAACACAAAGAGAGTGAAAACAGGTAAGAAACATTAATTGATAGGAACTAACTTATAGGGGGAGAGCTCTCAGAGGAGATACAGTAAAGTGGCAACTAGCAACCGGCAACTGAACAGGATTAGAGATTTCTAAAATGTTTTCTCATTTGATTATTATTATGTAAACTGATTATTTTCGAATTTTGGAGATGTTGGCAAAAAATGAAAGCCCAGTCGATAACTTTTTCTGAAAAACATTGAAGAGAAGAGAAGAGAAGGGAAGTGAAGTGAAGTAAGTTCAATCAAAACGTTCCAGTCTCCAACTGTATCCAGAGAGCATCTTCACCGCGTTTGGCTAATGGTCTCTGGACAGAAATCGAAACATAAAATGCAGTAATATCTTTTCTAAACGTGGGAAAATATTACACTGGCATACAGCATAATTGCGCATCTACAATTACGGTAGTTGTCTTCGAGTAGTTTCGTTTATTTCAGACTGCATAAGCTTAACTGCGTTTATGCAACTCAACGAAACAAAGGACAGAAGATTTAAGGCCGTTGATCCTGCAAGTGGTGCAAGTTTAGCTGTACGTTGAATCGTAATGTGCATTCATTACTTGTTTGATTGCACTCTTAATAAGTTTTATCCGGAGGCAGGAGAGGAGTAACAACCTCTGCTCTGTCTGCTGTCGATGACTGAAATTGATACGACGATGGAGATGGAGGCAAGGTCGGACGGCCACCAAAATATTACCGTAGCACACACCCTGGCTGCTTTGAGTGATGTACTCCTACAAGATAATTTTTCTTGCACTCATAGCAGTGTGGTACAAGTAATGTTTTCCTCTTTTCCTCCATTGCTCAATTGCCGATTGGCCGATTTGGCGCTTTTGATCGCCTTTGATCGAGAAGTGCCCAGTGAATTTGATTTATCAGATTAATTTCCGATCATTTTGCACTGGATCGAACCGTGCTACAAACAATTTTTCAGCAATCCGATTTTATTCAAAATTGGCAAAAATTAGCTTGAATTTACTATATTGCACTCGTGATGCTAACTATAACTTTCGATAACTTAACTTAGCTTACGCAAACTGAGAATGTGGACATTATGCGACAACAGTCGTAACTTTTGCCTTGTCCTTCCTTTCCTTTAGTCAACTGCTTGTACGTCAAAATAAGTGATAAAGGAGAAAAGAGAAAGGAGAAAGGAGAAGTGAGAATACAGAATTGACGGATGAAGAAGCTAATCCTGTTTTTCGTATATCATTCCATTCGTCTAGTGTCGTTTAGTGTCGTCTTGGACTTTCCTTTCTTTTCCTTTCCTTTCCTCGTTACAAGTTTCAAAGTTATTCCGAATACAGAATGCACAATGCACAATACACAATACACTCAACCCTCGTTATACGGCCGCTCTTTATACGGCATTTCGGTATAACGGCCTCAGGAAAGTATGGCACTTTTCGATTCACGGCCTACAATGTTTTAGAAATACGGCCAAAAATCGGGAAATTCCATAACGAATCAGGGGGAATTGCCCCTGATTCGTTATACAGCATTTTGGTTTACAGCCAACTTTTCGGGAACCTATCTAGGCCGTTAACCAAGGGTTGAGTGTACACAATTCCCAACAAAAACGACACTTTGATCTTTTCTTCACTTGCTTTTCTTTTTTTTTTCCCCCGTTCATTCTTTGTGGCGATTTACGCATGCCATGAAAATGCTGTCTGCATTTATACATTCAAATTCAATTCAATTCAATTCATACAGTATGGACTGGATTTGCGGTTTAGTGAGGAAAGGAGAGGAGAGGAGAGCAGAGAGGGAATTTCGACAGACGACCTTGAACCCCCTTGGGTCGCTTAGTCGTTTCGTTTCAAAGTCTTATCTAAGAAGAGTCAATAGAAACAGACTCACAGAGAAAAGGAAAGGAAGGAAGGAAGGAAGGAAGATAAATAAAATAAGCTTACTTGTAGAAACAACACTAAACGAAATGCAGTAAATATGAAAGTATGACAGCAGAAATGAAATGTGAGAAAGTTGTAAAGCGTATTGTACATTTGCGATGGATTTGTCATTTGTGTGAAATGAAATGGCTAAACAACTACTGTACTCCGCTACTTGTCGTTCAACCTTGGTCCTTGACCTCGTTTCGATAGACTTAGAGAATGTGACACAAAATGTACCGTAAAATGCACTGCACATTGAGTGAATGGGATAATATAACTTAGATGTATACAAAAATAAAATATAGTTGATTGGGCCGATGTTACAAGTTACAACAGTGTTTCTGGCACAGTAACAACGCCATCTTGTATTCACCTACCCACATCCAACGCCCCCACAAACTCATTGCTGCCATTGGCCTACACAAACCAATCTAATTATACACTATCTCGAAATAAATCGCAAACAAAACCTCCAAGTCAAAATTAATTAATTTTTTTTTATTTTCAAATCTTTCTTTATACAAGTATAAAAATTAAACACCAGAAATAACTATGTCGTGAACGCCATTTCCAGCAAATCATACTTCCGGTTAAACACGTTAAACCGTATCGTAATTGAATGGCAATGCCCAATGGTAAGTGTTCAGAAAGAGTCTGAATAGAATTGGCTTTGAAAACGGGACAACTTTAATGGGCATTTACTTAGACAAAAAGGGTTGGGCTAGGTGGTGAGGCCTGTACAAAGGGTGCTGGGAGGAGCAAGGTCATTCAGGGCCAGACAAGCGCCCCACACCCACGCAATACCCGAGTTCATTGGCCAAACCAACCAACAAATTCAAAAAATACGAAAAAATTAATAAAAAAAAAACAAAGAAAGAAATAAATAAATAAATAAATAAATAAATAAATAAATAAATAAACAAACAACAAACAAAAATGTTCGTTCCCCTCCCTATTCATTCTTGTCTAACCCTGGCGTGTAAATGGTGTTTGTAAAACGAGTCGAGAAATGGAAGGAAGGGTATGAGAGAGGGGGGAAGGAAGCTTCTACATTACTACTACTCAACCACCTGCCAGCACTGAAAATTGATTTCGCTGATCGAGTGCACACTCCAGGACGAGACGATGCCACTCTAGTGCTCAAGGACGGTGGAGAAAGTTGAGAAAGAAAGTCCACTTGCTGAATGCATAAGCATGGTTTGTCGAATTTGCAGCTGGTCAAGCCCTTTTCATATAATATCTAGGGGACCATCGCAATAAAGAACTAGTCAGATCTCCGTCTTTGGTACAAAATAAAAAAAAGACAGAAAAAAAGAAGAAAAAAAAGAAAGGAAGGAAGGAAGGAAGGAAGAAAGAAAGAAAGAATTAAAGAAGGAAAATTATATGAATTTTTTTAGTTTGGTAAATCTGGGTGAATAACCTATAAATTGCTCATTTCCAATATGACGGCAGTGATAAAATGTATGAATCGAGGCTGCTTAAAAAAAAAGTTTTGGATGTAAGCTTCTCTTTTTAGGTCACCAGTTTTTAAGGTTTTATGTAATTCAATTTTATTTATGTAAATAAATATGACTAGTGTGGACTTCCTATCCAACCGGAAACGAAGCGGATACACGCCTGAGTTGCATTCAAACACCAGCTTATTTGACACTTAAAAGTCAATACTAGTACAGTATTCGATGCAAGGAATATCAAGTTTTGCCTTTTTTTAACCGAGTAATAAAATAAAATAAAATAAAATAAAATAAAATAAAATAAAATAAAATAAAATAAAATAAAGTAAATTCCAGTATTTTAACAAATGAGAGGGAAAGGGAAAGGGACAGCAGCAAAACAAGAACAAAATGATAATGAGTGTAAAAGATGAGAAGCTGAGAATCGATGAGCATAAAGCAATCACTACTACTTGTACATACTAACCAATAAACATCCTATACAGATATTCCAATCCATGGGATCCCCCAACCCCCTGGCGAGAGAGAGCTCTTTCAAACACCTTCAAACTCAATGCCTTCCTCCCTTCCTTCCCTTCTTATTTATCCCCCACCCACTCTGTTGCCACCACCACTTCCGGCCTTCAATTCCCACCATGGTTTCCCCTTCTTCACTCCCCCTGTCTCTGTCTCACTGGGCCCCGGCCCTACCCACCCTCACAAAACCAATCCCCCCTTCCTGACCACTCCCAACCCCATTTCCGCTGCATTCTATCTTGACGCAGCCAAGAGCCAAGCCCAACTTCAACTCCGACTAAATTCAATTCATAATCCCAATACTGACACTGACTTGTGAGTACAAGCCACTAGTAGACCTCATACAATTTTTTTCCTCAAACTGAAAGCAATTATTAAACCCTGCCTCCCTGCACTGAATGTGTCAGCAAATCTTAAAAACACTTTTACAAATTGTTTCACTAATACAGTATGTTTTACGATTTTTATTCTATGCTAAACGGAAGATTTAAAAAGAAAGAAGAAATCAAATGGGAGAAAAATATAGCAGAGTTTTTTTTTAAAAAGTATGTCCGTCGTATTTGGCCTTTATTTGTCAAATTAAACGGCGAAGAGAGGAAGCAAAGGAAGGAAAGAAAAGAAAAGGAAAGGAAATAAAAGAAACGAAACGAAAAGCTTCGTTAGATATTTAGCTTTGAACATCACATCACAGCCAGCGTATGAGAAACAGGCTCGGTTGTAAGAAGTGAAGCAAGGAGCCAAGGAGCCAAGGCCGTGTGTAGGTCCATTTCAGGCCAGAACAAACTCCACCCGATGTTAAGCTTAAGTGAATACTGAATAGGCGAGGCGAGGGAGGAACAACGAACAAAGGACACTAACAACTCCTTATATTCACCGGAAATTCGAAAATAGTGCTACTTTACTTTGATTTCCTTTTCAAATTTCATCCATTAAAGTTTTTTGTTTTTATTTTTGTTTTTGTTTTTGTTTTTCTTTTTCTTTTCATTTACTTGCAGGTTTGTTTCTCTGTACTGTATTCTGAAATTGGACAGAAATGTCATTTTTCAAATTCTTTACTTTCACTTCCACTTCCACTTATAATTCGAAATGAACAACGAGCGTATAGAATAGAGTACAGTAATCGGCTACAATACGTCTTTATTGAGTGTGTTCTGAAAACGAACAACAAACATGATTTTTTTGTACCTTAGTTATTATTTTTTCACAAATAAATAAAACATTTTTTCTTTCTCTTTATATAAAATAGTTCTCCAATATATCATAATATGCAATAAATAAAATCCATAAAGTAATACAACTGATACTGGATCAACCACTAACTATTTACAAGACAAAAAACAAAAGCACATGAAATGTGAAAGCTCTTGTTTTGTTGACAATCATGCTTGATTAATCACGATAGGAGTCCAGTACAGAATAATCAATTACAATGCTTTCAATCGACCTGTATGTCAATTGCTTTTCTTTTTCTTTTTCTTTTTTTTATATACATGTATTTCTTTTCATTTACAATATAAATTGAAATTGAAATGTTGTTTCGAAAATCTACTCCTTGTTGTTGCTTTTATTTATCTTTTTTTTTTATATAAAATTAGCCGAATATTTAAACCTCACATGCAATTTTCTTTCTTTTTTCTTTCTTTGTATTTCTTAAATGATCAATGGATGCGATTAAGGTATGAGTATTTATTTTCAAATAATTTTTTTTCAATAAATAATAATTTTGGTTCAGTTTTACATATACTCTATTTCAACCTTTCCGCCCTTCTTTCATTTAAAAAAATGTGGGGGGAAAATTGAATGTGCATGAGAAAATCCACCGGACACATTCAAGCATGTTGAGGGATCTTGCATTTCTGGATAATACAATTTAGGTCTCTTTTACTTTTTAATTCATTATTACTTTTTATTTTTAAAACAAACAACAAATCCTCATACAAGCTACAATTTTGAAATTATCATAATGTAAAATTTTTTTTTAATTATCTCACTTTCAGTAAGTTTTCATAAAATTTCCAATGGAAGTTAAAATTTATCAATTAAAAATCAATAAATTTGATGTAATAGTTAAAAAAGAAAATTGAATTTTCCAGTGTGTATAACAAAATAGTAGCAGTAGTAGTAGTAGTAGTAATAACAATAATAACAATAATAATAATAGTAATAATAATAATAATAATAATAATAATAATATTAAGAG
>JAQIXU010000844.1:0-23925 GCA_034701245.1 Strigamia transsilvanica | reverse complement strand
ATTACTCAAGAAAATACACTCTTGTGCCCAAACTGGGAAACACCAAAACTAATCAAATACAATTCATAAACACCACAGTTTGTTTGTTTGTTTGTTTGTTTTTTTGTTGTTTTTAAAAAAAAAAAAAAATATTGCAGCTTTTATGTTTGGTTGGGGGGTGTTGAAAAACGAATTGGATTTTCTGCAAGGGTTGATTGATTTGCGGTATTTAAGTTAGATTGCTACTGTGTGGTTATAGCATTACCTCTAATGGAAAAGGGAGTAAAATTGCATCCGATAATGCGGTAAAATGGCACTATTTGGATTATTAAAATTCAGGCGTTATTTATGGGGCTCGAGGTGAATACCATTCTTTTTTTTCTTCTCTAATGGAACACTCGCACTTTGTTGATAAAATCTAGATTTTTCCTGCAATTTACATGTTGAATTCAATCAGTTTGATCAATTTAGACATTTATTTTAGTGTTCTAGATCAATTTAGACATTTATTTTAGTGTTCTAGATCAATTTAGACATTTATTTTAGTGATCTAGATCAATTTAGACATTTATTTTAGTGTTCTAGATCAATTTAGACATTTATTTTAGTGTTCTAGATCAGTTTAGACATTTATTTTAGTGTTCTAGATCAATTTAGACATTTATTTTAGTGTTCTAGATCAATTTAGACATTTATTTTAGTGTTCTAGATCAATTTAGACATTTAGTTTAGTCGTTGTGGTCAAATTAAATATTGAATTCAATCGTTTTGGTCAATTAAGACTCGCGTTGTAAAGGATACCGCGTAAAATGAGAGCATATGTGGTAATTTGCAAGTAAAATAAAAAAGGGTAAATTATATAGAGATTTAGAGTTTTATTGGTAACCAAACACCAAATGACCAACCACTGAATGTTTTCGGTGAATGAGCTCACTCCGCCATTGTTGTTATGGTTTACTTCGGTGGGTCGAGGTCGCACGAGTGTTTTTGGTCAAGACCCAAAACTGGTTTATCCGAATTTGAAAATCGATGGTGGAATTTCAAGTCGAGTGACCAAAAATTGTTAATTCAATATTTGGTTACCAAAAAGTGGCTTGAACAGGTCCATTTTGAAGAAAGTCAACAAGTATCCGGTGAACGGGTTGTCGTCCTTAATCTGCTTATAAATTGCATTTCTACATGGGGGGAAAATGTACTAAGATAAACATGATTTAGTTGTAATGTAACTTGCCAAATTACTTTGTGTAATTACTATTAGACCTGTTTAGTTTAACATCTGCTCTGGTAATGCAACAAGCTAAATATAGACCTCAAGAAGCCAAGAGATCCTTCATCACCTTTCTGTCAAGGCTTCTTTAATCTGCACAATGCAACCAAACACCTGGGACCTGTCGCTGCAAACTTCTCTGCTGTGCGTTAAAAAATACTGCAATCACCAAGCAAATATTGGATTGTGCTATCGCGCCGCCATTTTAAGCCATTAAGTACAGTGTGCACTGCGAAGTTGATTATTGACGTTTTTCGTTTGTTTTCGGGGAAAGAAAATTTGATAATATATGGTTTTTAATTACATCACCTGG
Organism: Strigamia transsilvanica; assembly: GCA_034701245.1. Lineage (NCBI taxonomy): Eukaryota > Metazoa > Arthropoda > Chilopoda > Geophilomorpha > Linotaeniidae > Strigamia > Strigamia transsilvanica. The sequence continues at coordinate 22,366 of JAQIXU010000844.1, read as the reverse complement.
TGCTGTTGTATAACGCGTTTTATACTCTTTTAGGGTCTAGTTTTTTTTTTTTTTGTAATTTTTTTTTTAATGCCAAGTTGAAGGCTTTAACATGTCCATAAAATTATATCTGGATGCAGTTACTAGGCAACCAATGTTTAACTGGGGACGTTTCAAGATAGCTATTTTGTAGCACAACACTTGTAAATTTCACACATTGGGGAATTTTTTCATTACACAGAAACCATATTTAGCTTTTGATTGAAAGTTTGGGAAATGCAGTCACAAAAAAGTAGCAATTTGCAGTATTGTTGATTGAATTATGTGATTTTATTTTATGGAATGTTTTGCTTTAATATTGGATTCGATATCGAGAATATTAAACTTGCATGTGGTGGTTGCAGTTAATGTATAAATTCTATGAAGTTACTTGGTTGAAGAAACTATTTTGCTAGAAAATCGTCGATTTTTTTTTAATTATTTCATCGTTGCAATTATTTATAATAATAAATTTTTACGATGACGGAATCAGATGGAATTTGTTGTGATTTATGGAGATTTAAAGTGAGATTTAAAGATTTTAATCACGGGAAACTGCAAATAATTTAAATGTATAGTTAAAAGAAAAAAGGCATTTTGAAGATTTAAGAGATTTCGATTTGATTTAGATGAGATTTGGATTTCTAACGACAAGATTTAACTGATATGACGGTTCCCTCGAGTGTCACGTGACAGATAAAAATAGAAATCACGTGTCAGTGAATATTCTCACTGAAAACAACAAGTAATCAATAACATTAGAAAAACGAATTTAATGGTTGCCGAAGTAACTGCTGGCAGGTCAGCTTTTTAAGCAACCGTCAATAAACGTAATCGCCTTTTATTAGGTGGGGCGTGAAGGGAACTGATGGCTACACTTTTATCCAGTGTAGTGATGATGTTAAATTACGAGAATCGTTAATTTTTAATTCGATTCCGGACGTGGTAATTGATTTATAATCAATCCGATGCGTCGAAACACGAGATAGTCACACCGACCGGTCCACGCTCGATAACAACCGGTCCACGCTCGATAACAACCGGTCCAGCATTTTTGTTCGTTTTGACAAGAGAGTTTGCTGAGTGAAGTCGTGTCAACACAACTGCAAATTGAGATATTTCGGGCGTTGTGCAAGACATAATGGATGAAAAAAGTATTGGAAAGGAGAGAGTAAAAGGTCAGAGGTTTTATTTGCTTGTTGTGTATAGTATAGGAAATAAGACCACTGTATGCTGATTTGCTATACCGCTGTGTTTTTTGTTTAAGTTCTAATTTTAATAAGTTTTCGAGTGGTTTGGATGTCTTTAGTGTATCATATTTTGTTTTGTATCTGGCTTCTAGTCTCTCTTCTTGTATACGTCTGACAAACTTTGACTAGTTATCGTGAAACTGTGCAGGGTGTTGAGTATGTTCGTACAAATTTGAAGTTATAGGACAAACTGTCGCTAAGAAACTGGGCTAAGGCTGTTTGGAGGCACTGGGCCTTGTCTCATTATTATTAAGTTATATTACATGCCATAGACATCACTCTACGAATATACACGTGGATTATACTGTATACCGTAAAGCTCCGAATTGCAGCCTGGTCAGAGTAATGGCTTTTGCCCATTTAAGTGCCCGGGGTCACAAAACAATAAAAATAAAAAGTCTAAAAATCACAAAAATCAATAAACGAAACCCAATAAATTTGAAAAAATTGATTTACATTTATACCTCGCTGTACAGCTGAGATACGTTCCTGGAAAGTCTGCCGCAAAACAAAATGCTGTGTAACGAATCAGGGGAACATACACGAGGGATTTTCCGACTTTATGGTCGTATGTCTAAAAATTTAGGCCGTAAATCGAAACTTAGCCATAATTACACAACGCGGTTATAGCGAAAAGCCGTATAGCGAGGGACCGTGTAGCGAGGTATGAGGTAATTAAAACTCCTGGCTTAAACAGTCGTCTGGGGAGTCGGGACTATAGAAAGAATAAACGCCCGGGCATTTATTCTCAGCTTTACGGTATGCTAACTTAGCACTGGAACAAAATAACTGTTAAGCGGGACGGGGTCGATGAAATCTGGATGCTGTGAGTGCTGCCAAGGAAGGAGTCGGTAAACTAGATAGCCTTTTCCTATTTTTAACATGGAATTGAATATCTCACCCAAGAAAAGTGGATATATAAACTCGTGGAATTATAGAGACAATTTTGCAGCAGTTCAACTGGGACAGAGATTCGGATGTAAAATATTGGGCTCCTGTGGTGATGTCGTATTTTCTTACAAGTGGCGTGCTTGTCTTTGTGTGCTGAAATTGCTATGACGCTCTGCAGGTTACTTTGCCTTTAAAGATTAACGTGGCCAGGATATTGGCCTCATAAATTACAGGTCTGTTGTATGATCTAAAAATAGGTAGTGATGATTTTTTTTGTTTATTTACTTTTTTGGAAAGAGAAAAACGTTTTTGGTGTTGTAAAAGGGAATTGATTATGGGGTAATTTCGACATGTTGTTTTCTATTCAGAGTGGGGTTTGTTATTTCATTATTGCAATCCAAGTTTCGGTGTGTGTCACTATGACAACGGAAGATAAAACGATTGTGTTGCATCTGGAGGAGATGGAACGTGTTTACTTATTGACTTGAAGTATTAGAATTTATTGAATGTCTGTTTGTCAAAGAGAAATGATTGAAAAATTCATGCCATAAAAGAAAAAATATGAAGAAAATAATTCACTATTGTTTGTTTTTTTGTTATTATTTCTGCTTTGACGTTACATTGAAGAGAAACCCATTGAAGATTTATCCACTGATTTATTAATTAGTTTTTGGTTGAAAATCCCGAGTTGAAAAATGATATTAATAAAAGTCTTCTCTCTTTCTCTCTTTCTCTTTCTCAAAATTACCCGTATGTAGGTAATTTTGTTTATGTTTATAGGACCCCTATATGATGTCCAATAATAGTGCTACTCAGAAACTTTAAAAAATAAGATTTGATTAAAGTAAAAGTTTACTTAACTTGCCATTGATTTAAAGTTGGATGATATATTTTTCGTTTTTGAAATGAAATGAAATGAAATGTTTGCAGCAATTCCCTCAAAGGTAAAAGAAGACAAAAGGCTTCTATTATGCTGACCTTCGATTTTCTCGAAAAATGTATTGAATTTTACTAAAAGAAACCTTTGAAAAGCGACGACAGGGTGTACCAAGGGTTTAAATAGAAATGGAAAAGTTTTGTAGATGATAAAGAATAGTGGCGCTGGATTCTGTTACCATAGAGTCCCCCATTGGCAATACAAGTGGAAAAAATTCAAAATTGATAGAGACTCGATTTTTTTTTTGTAACCATTTTGTATTTGGTCATCTGTATTGTCTACTCCTCCTTTTACCTCAGTGTGATGTTTGCCATTTTTGGTGCAGATGTGCATTTAATCGTATAAAGTTTGGTCATGTGGGTTGGCAGAAATTTTTCTTTTGCTTTTGGTCTGTTTTAACGACTCGTGTGTTACACGCAGTTAATTCAGCCATGAAAATGCTTGAGAAGAAAAATGTCGCTAAAGTGTAGTTTTCGTGGCCTCTTTTTATGTGTGTTTTCTTGTGGCCATAAAACGTCGCTTTATTTGACCCGTGCTGTTCAGGCGGGCTGTTTAAAATAGCAGATGAAGGAAGGTGCGCCAAAGCCAACCTCTGATCTGAGTGTGAAAAAGATGAGTGTCAACTTACTCGTCTTTTGCTTTTATCGCGAGGAAAGAGTTGCAGGATGCCGCACCACAGTCGCGAATCTTTTGTCACGTGTCAATATTCCTGCGACAGCTTATCACAGCAAATTCGCTGTTTATTATATGCAACGTTATTCTTGACGGATTAATTCCAACATCTTCCAGCTTGATCAACCTTATCAAATTTTAATTAACACTTTTTTTATTTTTTTTTATTTTTTTTTTTATTTTAAAAAAATAAAAATATTCAGCAAAATAATTTTTTTGAGGTTTTGCAGGGAAGTTTATTTTTTTCCCTTTTTTTTCTTTCTTTTTTAAAAGGCGACTGAAAGAAGCTCATGAAACCTCAAAGTGGAACCTCGTTCGTCACGCTATGGTGCACGTGATATTAAAAAGAAGTCGCATCAATGTGGACAAGAACACATTTGACAAGCGAAAGTCGCGGGTTGAGTTCGGTCAAAGCTTTTTGAATATTACCACGTGTGAATTTTTTCATTTTTTAATATCTAGAGTGGAATTTCCATATTGGAATTTTTTTTTCCACCTTTCAACAAACCACGTGCATGTCTTTGACACGCCATGTAAACACTGGATAGCTATTATATCCTTTTACCGCATCATTTTGAATATTTCGAACGGTGCAAATATTTGCAACTGCAAGAGTCTTTGCATTAGCAAAACGAGGACGATTTCCTCCACCTTATTTCGACCGTCTTGAGGTTGTTGACTTCTCGCTAACATGTGGGACTAACAACCTAGAGATGGCCCGAATTGGCTCTCGTTGTTCCACAAAAACAAAAAAACGCTGCAAATTTCTTTTATCTAAGATGGCCGCTATCTTTTTGATGTTTTTAACCCCCACCGACTAAAAAGATTTAATATTTGAGCGTGGAATTTTTTCCCGTTCACCAATTTGAGGATTTCTAGCCCTTATCTTGACAAGATGTAATTTCTTGGCATGGCAGCTGTGAACTGCAGAGTGACAAGTGATCCAAAGTACTTAACCTCCCTCAATTGAATTTGAGCAAAATATCGCGAATGCCAATCAGTAATTAACCGCTGAGTCGTGTTATTTTTCCAATTTGACGTGGAAAAGAAAAAAGCTGTCGGAAATGGAGGATTAAGACAGGTGTAAATAATTGACGGCTGCTATTGGTTCCCTTCACTGTGACTTGTAATGATAATTTGAAATTGAGGAAGAGGGCGAGGAGGATGAGGATGAGCAAGAAAAATGGCGGGATGAAAGATGCCGGATTATCGGCTGGATGAGTTGGAATTGAGCAGTTTTCCGGTTTGTGCCCGTTTACGAGTGCAAGCGTAATGTGTACTGTTGGTGACGTCGGTAGCAGTAGACCAGGAAGACGCAAAGATGGAGGGCCGATCGATGGGGCAACCGCATGTCATCGGCACAGACCATTCCTCTGGCGGCAGGGAGGGGCCAAACACCCGCAGACTTAAAGACGAAGACTGGGTGTTCTGATTGCACGTGAAAATGCAGTTAAAGAGGGTTAAATTTTTTTGAAACTCAAATTAAAACGGGTTTAGGAAACCGCTTTGGCTTGTTTTGCAAGATGTGCATCGAGTGGGATTTTGAAGTTTACGCCGACGTGATGGCGAATACGATCGTGGGGAAATATTTAAGGCAATAAAGTTGTGAATTTAATTCTGGGTTGACAAGAAAAGGGGCTGCGCCTTTTTTCTTTTTCCGTTTTCGTGTTTGGCGAAGACATTTTTGTTTGTTTCTTCCATTAGACGTGATTAGCAATTGAAATTCCAAGCACGAATTCGAGTCTGCGTTTGTTCTTGTCTTGGAAGACACAAACACTAATCCAAGAAATGAACTGCCACGAAAAGCGATTTTTGTTTTCGAAATGATTGGAATTGGAGATTTTTTATTTTTTTATTTTTTTTTATTTTTATTTATTTCCATTTTTAAGGAGTAAAGGTTACGACTCCTTTTTATATTATTATTTTTCTTTTGGGCAGAAATCTTTTCCCATGAATTGAGAGCAATAAAAGCAAGAAATTTAGAGAGTTGCAAAACACTTTGCTTTTTTTTTTTGTTGTTGCATGAAATGCTTTTGGGGAAAGCGAGTAAGTTTAGAGTGGGATAAGGGGAAAAGTGTCATTATGAATATTTGAAAATAGTGTATTGTAGATACGGCACTATAAATAAGTTAACTGCTGAAGGCTTTTTGAAAAGCTTAATCTTCAATTTGTAAAGAAACTTATTGAAAAATGCGAGTGTTTGGAGGCAATGGCTGATTTTTTTATTAGTATTTTTTGTTGGATGATTTTTTTCGCTCTTCTAAAAGGGAGGATTCTTCTCTTCAAGCTTTCACGTATAATAAGCTATTCTTTTCTTTTAAGGCTTTTCGCATTCTTTTTTTTGCCCCTCTCTCTCTACGTTTTGCCTGCCGTGTCTATTATGCGACCGCGTACATCTTATTGTGTGGGGATCCTGAATAAAGAGGACCCATCAGGGGTTTTGTTGATTTAAAGGTAAGGAGATTTTAATAAGTGATCAATTCGGTTATTAACTTTGTAATAAAGAGGTTTTAGTTCTGGTGTAATGCGGTGAAGTTTCAGTTTAAGGCGGAGCTTTTTATTAAATAAATAACAAAATGTATTAATTTATTATTGTTGTTTTTTTTTTTTAATGGAAATTTTTTTGTGAACTGGAAGGTTACAATTTAATATTTTATGAGGTCTAAGTAAGTCATAAGAGGGGTTTTAAAAATAAATGTAATCCGCGCGATGAAAACGGGGGTGAAATTGATTTTTCTATAGTGTGTTATTGACAGGTATGTGATGCACAATTTATAAAATTTCTTGAACGGAAGTTGGCAAAACCACGTTGCGTGTTGAGAAATAAGAGCCTAATTTGATTTCCAATTGTGTCACATTGATCAGCTCACACCTCACCGTTACCACATCATTAATGCACAGCTCCGAGTTAAGAGAAGAGTGTTGAGGCTAAACGTCACTTAAGATCCATATCATTGACTACAAAAACCATAAATAACACCTCTAATTATAACTCCCTTCAATCGTTTAACCCCCCGAAAAAAAAATATTTTTTTTAAAAATTAAAAAAACAAAAAAATTTAATATTTTAATCGCAGAAAAAGAGAAAAAGAAAATCGAAAACGTTTCTGCTCATCATGTTCTCAACACCTCCATCACCCATCACCAATTTGCCCACATGGATTTCTATTCGTGCAACCGTATTCGACACACAATATCCTTTCCGTTTGACGTATTCTGGCTATTAATCTATAGTGATTCATCGTATGAGACAAGCACAAGCTATTTCTCCAACAGCAGCAGCAACAGCAGCAACAGCAACAGCAGCAGCAGCGCCGGCATTTTTGTGGCCCGCGCGTCATGGCGTCTGCGCATTGAAATGCAGATGAAATTTCCATCTCGCCGTGTTGGTACGTGTGTTTCGACGGAATGGAAGCCGCCGAATTAAAGGTGTACTCGGGTCGGAACGAAAAGAAATAAAAAGAGGAGAAATGTACTCACTCACCGTGGACAGCTAGACTACCTAGAACTAGGGCCAGGAAACTGGCGATGACCCTCATGGCTTTGTCCTCGGGAGTACGGATGCTCCGTGACCGGTCATTCCAGCATGCACCCTCGCAGCTCGTACCGTCTTGCCGACGCCCGCCCGAATTGCACTAGGCCTTCTGCTCACCCGCATCCGTTTGTGTCAGTGCGGCCGTGCCAGTGTTCCTACAGTTAATAATTCTCTACACCTTTCACACTAACATAGCCATGGATTTGGATACACTGTACGTTGCCTTGGTAATGGTGGTTGCAGTAGTGGGTTCGGGGTGGAGGTGAAGGGCGAGGGGATGGATGGGGTCGGATGGGGGGGGGACACAGGGAGGGGGAGGGGGGAAGTCTTGGCCCCCCCGCAACGGCGCGGACGAATCCGAGGCCGGCACGGCGCAAGCAGAGCTGGGCGGCCGAGGTCTGGCTTGTTGCAGTGCTCCTCACGGGCGTGGTCTCCACCACGAGCCCGATGGGTAAATGGCTGTTGCGTCTCCGTCGCTACTTTCCATGAAGAGTGAAGTTTTCGTATCCGAGCTTGAATATCCGTTCGTTAGCCTGCAATCGTTTCGGCCACACGCGTTGCGGGCGATCGCGGAGGGAGGGCAGGGCAGGCTTGTACGCGCGCAGGTGCGCTAGCTGCTACCGAGTCGAGCGCTCACTGGCGGTCGCTTAGTTGGAAACGAGGTTGGGAGAGTCCGCCGCGCGCGCCGTCTGGTGGTAGGGTAAGGGCAGGCACAGGCAGCTCGGGTAGCCTTGTATTGTGCGTGTTTGATCGGATTGATTTGACTCGGGAGATTCACGCTTCTATGATTGGATCTTGATTAAATTTTACGCGACAAAATCAAGGGGTTACAACTTCCAACTAACCCCCAATTTTAAAACAAAAACAAAAAAAAATATTTTAATTTAAAAAAAAAAAAATTATATATATATTTTTTTTGAAGTTTATTTTTAGCTTGATTAGTACCGGAGTTTAGTGAGAGGGAGCATCGCACTCGGTGGTGTGCGGTGGACGGAACGATTAAAGACTAAAGATGAGCGCGTCGAGTTTGTGCAGATTTTGCAGTCGACTCTCGGGGTGGGCGAGACGAGACGGTGTATTTTGTTTGTAAACTTCATTTACACCGGGTAAAGTCGTTGCAGAGGGATTTTGGCACAACTGGAGCTAAGTAGAGAAAACCGACATCCGGTTGCTAGGCAACGGGCTCTAGTCATCCTCCTCTTTGGGCAATGGTTTGGACTGAGTTTCGCAACCAATCGATTTTTGTTGCCTCTTCGCCTTGCAGAAATGCGCCATGGGTTAAAAGAAGCCTCGACACCAGGCGCGATTCTTGTTAGATTCCAAACCCTCCCCAACCCACCCAACCCACCCACGAATCCGACCTCTCAACTCATCCCCCCGTCTCTTTGAAAAATATCCCCAAAGCGTTGCTATTTTCAGAGAAATGTAACCGGGGTGCGAGGATATATCATTTGTTTCTTTTAAAACCAATAACGAATGGCCACTAGGGAATCGTTCGGAGGTCCGTGATCTCCTTGTGCGCTTGCTGCTAATAGATCAACTAATTAAATAAGGAAAGAAAGAAAGAAAAATTCCATTCATCAATTCGTCGATTGGAATTCGATTTTGAAAATTGCGATTGGCAATTTTGGTAATGCAGGAGCTGTGCAACGCTCGAGAGTGGAAAAGTTGGCACTAAGTTTTATTGCGTGTAGTAGTCCAGTGGAGATATTCAAAGTAGGTTGGCGCTTTTGTGTGCACCTCATGTTGACACAAAGCCAAACACATACGTCATAGTCAAGCAAGACCAATGGAATGCGCGCGGATGCCTCTTTGCCAACACAAATTGCGATGCCACAATTGTGTTCGCAAGATGGACGATCAACAGAGACGATGTCTTTGTTTCGTCTCCTGAACCCGGGGCTTTAAAGGAACTGTTTACTCTGATGATGATTTTTTTGGGGGGGGCGAGGAAAGTTTGTTTTGGTGGGGTGGGGAGATTGGGGGTAAAAATTAGCTCGGGGACAGCGCGAGATGAAAACATGAAACGCAACTCAAAAGTTGGTAGAGGGCCAAAGTTTGACGTTGCAACCCAGTGACATTTGACGTGCCAAGTGGTGGAAAAATACATCAGAAGGACGAGTGTGGTGGAAGGACATGGAGTTGCAACGGGGTTTACAATAGCTTCTTATTCAATTTGATCCTTCCATCAAAATGCATAAAAGATCTGAATAGAGAAAGTTTTATGGGGATTTTTCAAACAAGTCGAGCTGACAAGCAAACAAGGAAAGCGACAATGGGTTTATGTTCGGCTAATGCTAATTAAAATTAAAGCTGGCAAGTGGAAAGTTGGACTTAAAAGTGGAATTTTCGTACGCGCCAAATGTGGAAAATCCGACTCGAGTCTCGTGGGCTTTGCTGCACATCACCAACAAATCTCACAGATTCATCATTACGCAAATCAATTTCTCTCCATGTTTGTCCGTATTTCTCGGTGTTTAACATAACAGTAGTGAGTCATATTTGAGGAAGACGCACTTGGAATGAGGAATGAGGAATACAGCAACATTTTTTTTTTTAGTGGATGCTTCACTTAGGAAAATGGAAGACGGGGGGTTGGGGGAAAGTGAAGTGAAAACTGGAATCAAATTTCGACGAATTGCAATAAAAAGAAAAAACGGTTTAACCCAACGAAAAATGGTCGAATGTGTTAATAATATCACATTTTGTTTTGATCAGCGTCGCGGATGTGTTTTCCCTCGAATTACGTACGTGCAATGACGTCACGGAGCCGGCTCGTGACGCGGGAAGACTTTAAACGCGAGCGACTTAAAGGTGAGTGTGCAAGTCGGTGGGCAGTTGATAAACCGCAGGTGCATCAGTCACTTTAAGTGCGCGTTAATTAGGAATAAACTGATGATAAACAAATTGGGAAGTCTTTTGACTAGACGTCCAGCATCAGTTTTGTCCTTGAGTTTCTCGACTGGAGTGAATAATGGGCAGAGTTCAACGCTCGAGCCGAAAATCGATGTGGAACGACGCGGTTGCAGAGGCGAGGGGTCCTCCACTCGGATGCATCGTTTGCTGGGTGCGCGCGCGTTTTGACACCCGCCTGTGAATGCAATTGCTGGGGATGCGATTGTACGTGTTTGTGTGTGCTGGATGCAGATTATTTACGAGTTAGTGATCGATTAGGAAAAGCTCCGATCCATTGTGAAGCAGATGAGTGCGTGTGAAGATTAGATTTTCTCGCCAACTCTTTGAACACACTAGGGTTCATTAAATTTTTTTTTTTTTTTACCCTTTGTAAATCGCATCACGTTTATCCCAATTTCGTCATCGGTTAATGGAATTACACGCGAATTGTCTCGTGTCTTTGATAGTCGTTCATTCACCAATCTTTCGCATTCAATTCGAGTTTGCTCGTGTTTGACGTCAGTTTATTGATTGGTTTGGTGTGTAGGAATAGGAACCTGTTGCAAGTCGCATGGGCGTGAGTAAAATCGTATGGGATGGTTTTGTTTGGTTATGAAATCAACGAAAACTGGATGAAATTGTCTCACAATTTTTTTTATTATTTTTTTTTATTTATTTTAATTTTTTTTTTTTTTTTAATTTTTATTATTTTTCAAAAAACTCAGACAGAATGTCATTTCGGACTAAAGTTCTGTAAAGAGTGAATATTTCAGTTACATGGAGGAAAAAAAAAATGAAATGGATGAAAAATATGGCTGAATCATTGCTCAAAGAGAACTAAAGAAGAAATTTGATTTTAATTTGGTTTTCATTAATTTTTTTTTTTTTGTGTTGACTTTTTTGAACAAGATCAGGTATGATTTTTTTCATTCATTTTTTTTTTTTTTTTTTTAAATTTATTATTTTTACTTCATTTTTATTTTTTTTTTTTGAAAAATGGTTGGAAGACAAACAGAAGAGGGTGTATATATTTTTTTCTTCACACTAAATTGGCAAATTTTTAAACAGTCTATTAGTCTTTTCATCATATCGTAAATAACAGTAATAAAAAATGATAATAAGCGACCGCTATTGGTATTATAGAAGAGTTAGATAAACGCCACATTTTTAAATATGATATGAAATGAAATGAAATTAATAACAAAAATTAAAAATTAAAAAAAAATTCAAGATACAATGGATTGAAATTGATTTTTTTTGTCTGTATTGTAAAACAATAACGTGTGTGTGTGTGTATTTATTTATATATTGGTGCTAAATTTGACCTCATATCTGCCTATCTATAGAGAAGTGAAAGTAAAAATAGGGAAATAGATCTAAGAATGAGGGGATATTAGAGTAGATATATTTTTTTTTGGTTTTGAAGATGTTTTGAGATAAAAATGTGTTCAGACTTTCATCTTGATTAACCACTAATCATCCTGACATGTCAATTTTTAAAATTTTTATTTTTTTTTTGTAAAATAAATTAGAAATAAGTGTTGAAAAACCTAAATATAAATAATAATGATTTTTCTTTTCCAATATTTTTTTTTTAAGAAGTATTTTTTTTTTATTATTGTTATTTTAAACTATAAACAGTATCATAAATTTCTAATCATTTTGTTTTAAAGCGGAATTTCATGATTATCATGTTATACAACATTACATACACATATAAGCCTAAGCTGAAGTATTTTGTCTAAGAAGTTTGTGAATATAATTTTAAAGGGGATTTTTTCATGTGCGAAATCAAAAAGAGCAATAAAGCATTAGCCATCTGTTTTATATATAAATATTAACCATTATTATTATTATTATTATTATTTTATGTTTAGAAAAACAGATGAGAATTTTGATTATGACATGATCATATTTCGTCCCCAATTATTTCTCATTTTAAGAAAAGCACAGTAAATTCTACATATACATATATTTTTAGAAGAGAACTAAAACAAGATGTTGCATATAGATTTGGATTTTATTTTTAAATTTTTTTAAAATTTTATTTTTTTAAATTTTCAATTTATTTTTAGAATTTTTCAAATTAAGTTGCAATCTGTATACAATCGTCTTGACGTAGCTGGTACTTTAACGGGACATATTTTTCTAACAAAAATTGCAGCACATTGTACATTAGTTTGTACATTTGGTGCTCATCATACAGCTGCATAATAATTTAAATCCTTCATGCAGATTTTTTTTTTTTTACTTTTTTTTTAATATTTTAACATTATTATTATTAGTATTATAATTTTTTATTAATTAAAAAAAAAATTGGGGTTGCAAATTACCAAACTGACACAAAAATGATTTAAAAATAAAATTAATATATTTTTTTTAAAAAAATGTAAGTGCATTACAGCTAAAAACATAAATCGTGTAAACTAAATACATTTACTAGGCGTAATAGGCCTCGTGCCTGAAATTGGCGGCACAGGAAAATACGATGCAACGATAAATGAATGATAAATGAAGGAATGATTGGTACAGCTTATTGGAAATATTAACGTGGCCGTATACGGCCTACTTGGTATCATGAGTGAATATTGCAGTGATCAGAATCGACGTTAAGTAAAAATCTGATCGCTGCAACAATCTTTCATGAGAGAAACACAGCTGTACATTTGCACCCTAAAAAAAGACTCTTCATAAAAAGACAACACACAACTTTAAAATCAAATAACTACGTACACTCCGATCTAAATAATTTGTATAAATGTTGGTTTGCTATTTTCTTTTTTTAAAAAAAAAAAAAAAAAAAAAAAACAACAAAAAAAAATTTTTTTCTAAAAAATGAAATAATAATTTTAAATTTCTCTCGGTTGGAATTCAAAATCGATTTTGAAAAATTTGAAAAAAAAACACAAGACACGTAACGATTGGTGGAGAAAAAATAAAAAGTTTAGACATTTTCATTTTGGAAAGCTTAATTAGATTCACGTCTGAATTTGCACACAAAGACATTGATGAATGATATCAGAAAGACCTGTGACAACTGGAATGGAATGAGTTTGAATTTGTGATGAACAAATGGGGCATTGCTCAAATGTGTGTTCTCTTTAAGTACAGATCGATATGAGTTTATGGAAAATGCATGGGAGCAATGAGACAGAACACGTTTCTAGAGGCTCTACTACACATACACACACTCTTTAAAGCGAATACGCACTTTGCTAGTAATTGCTTATCACTCAGAAAATGGGGAAAAAGATAAACAAGTCACTTTTGAACATTAGTTTTTAAAAACTCGCTAATTGAGAAGTAAATTGACGGAATTTTTCCAGTTGCCACTTTGAAGGGAAATTCGTTTGTTTCTTCGATCAAGATGAAATTCCGAATGGGGAAAAAATTCAAATTTTTTTAAAGACATTAAATTGAATTAAATTAGAAATTAGAAATTAGAAATTATTTGCAGGTGACGTGACGGTGCATAAAACGGGTTAGGTGTGACCGGTACAATGTGCTACTACACGTGCATACGTCAGCAGAAAAGGGGTGATATCTTTGTTATTTTTTTTTTTGGAGTTTAGCTAGATATGTACAATATGTACATTTAAGGGTAAAACATTTCTCATACTCATTCCTCAATGTGCCAAGAAGTTTGAACCTTTTTGGAAACTTCTTGAGTGTTTATGGAAAATAAATGCAAATGTCATTGTTGTGTGATATCACAAGAGCAAAAACGTCAAAATAATCACAAAGGGGAAATAAATGATGCGCTTTGTGACGTCACAAAGTGAAAAGATTATTATTATTTTTTTTTTTTGGAAATAAAATTTCTGATTGCATCAATCATGGAAAATGTGAAGGGTTATTTATTATTGTTTAATATTCATTGAATTGTTGGAAAAGTTCTACTTTGGGTGAATTTAAATTCTTATTTTATGTGTGTGCTTTTAAAACAAACTAAAGTTGTTGCTTTTCATCAATTAGATTGTCTTAAATGCTTTTTTTAGCACAATTAAATTATAAACTAATAAATAATAATTCTAAATAAAAATTTTCTCTCCACCTTTTTTTGTTTTTTAGAATTTTCTTTTTTAGAACAAAAAATCTAGTTAGTTATAGGGATAAACATTGTTATTTCATTATTGTTTGTTATCAACGCCTCAAAATTGTATTTTAAGTTAATATTTATACCCTGTATAATTGAGTTAAACGAATATAAAACGAAACAAGTCGGTGAAATTATATAGTATACTGTTAAATATCACTTTCCTTTCGTAAACAAAAAAGTGTTTAATTAAAATCGGAAGGAAAGGATTCATCTACTTAGGAATTAGGTGAAAAATGTGCATGAGATCACTTCTCCTTGCCTGATTTTTGTGTTTTTTTTTTTGTTTTTTTTTTTAATTTACTTTTTATTTAAAAAAAGTTTTTCTTTGAAAGATTTGATTCAGATTATTGCTATATGTTTTGTTTATTTATATATTTATTTATTTATTTATTAGTATTAGTATTATGCTTTGAAATGGTAATGCAGGAAAGGAGATAGTAATTTAGTGGTGACTATTAATAGTGGTGCTGATTAAGAGATTTAATTAATATTTCTGCTCTAAATTCTAAAAATAAATGAGTTAATTCCTTACTGAGTGAGTGTGGCTGTTGAGTTGTTTTATCACAAATGGAAATTTTCGTCGCAGAAGAATTTTTTTTTTCGAAATGTCACTGTTGATAGAACTGTTCAATGATTTATAATACCAAAAAAAAAAAAATTTCAAAAATTATAAAAAAAAAAAAAAATTGTAGAAATGAAGACAAAAAGAAATTATTTTATGACTGAAAAATCAGGGAAAAAGATATTTTTCACATTTTCGCAGAAAAGAGTTCATCTGATGCTAAATTTTAAAAAAAAATCCAGTTGTGTAAATACAAAGTTATTTTTTTTGTTTGTTTTTTCTCTCTTTCTTTGTAGCAGTCCTCATTCCATTCGTTGTCTTCATCTTCAACACGTCACCAACTTTTTTTCTTATCAATTAATTTATTATATTATTTTTTTTTTAATAATAATAATAATGATAATTATAATCATAATAAATAACTAGTTTGACAAAAAATGATTCGAGTCAAAAAAGTGAGGAGGCGTATGTCCTCGAGTGGACTTGGTGCCTTGTTGAACATCCGAAAAAATTGTGATGAAACACCAAATACACCATGACACTATTGTTTAATCCAAATATATTCCATTGGATGCACTTTCACAGAGGACTAAATTCTTAATCCAAGAAGTGAACAAACTTAGAAAACTGTTGTCTACAAATTCACTCCTTTATAAATGTCACTTGATATGAAACGCTGAGCTAGTTTATAACAACTTATTACAAGGAAAGGAAGTTGGAAGTTGGAGAAACAAGACAAAGGGGGATTTTTTGTATTTTTTTTCCTTTTTTCTTTACTTAAAAACGTAGAATGAGTTGAGTTGAGTTGACCTTTTTTGATGTAAAATTTTTTTCTTGAATCGATTTGTAATATTATTATTATTATTATTATTTCTTTTCTTTTCTTCTATATTTTTTTGTTTTCTTTTTTTCAAATTGGAGGCTCGTGGCTTAGAACTCCTCAGCTTGGCTTAGTCCGTTTGGGCAAACCCATGGGCGTCAGAGTTGATGGCACTTGGGTGGGCGACGTGTAACAAGGGAGAGGTGGGTAGGGACACGAGGACAGACACACCATTAGGGGGTACTGATATTTGGCTGGGCGCTTCCGACCCTCCCTCGGTTCGAGGTCTTATCCACCTTAGGTATCAACGTTGTCTACTGTCTTGGGCAAAAATCGAGGTAAAAGTGAATTTTAGTGTTAATTAGGCGATGAGATGCGGTGCCGAAAGAAGGCAGACGCAGGTGGAAATGATAGTGAAGAGCGAGAACGCGATAAGGCAGACTCGATCGACGACCATAGCTGCGAACCGCCAATCGCCGACGACTTCAGCCGCCTCATCATCCTTGCGCATGCGATTCGTAATGAAGCGGAGCTCTTTAAGGATGGCGGCGAGTTCACGTTGTGTGCTGACGCAGGTGTGAACTGCAGCGCTGCCGCCGCCGCCCTCCTCCACGCCGCTGCTCATGCGTAAGAAGCTGGTGCTGTTGGAAGTCTGTTGGCGGAAGTCGTCATCAATGTCCAAGACGTTGGCTAGGAGACTCTTGGACGAGCGCTCTTTGAGTTCAAGCTCTTTCATTTTGTTGTTCATCATGATGGTCTTGCGCGTTATTTTTTTGCCCGGCCGATCCATTCGCAGGATCCATGGTAACCATTGAAGAAACAATGTTCTCACCTGCAAATATAAACATTTACATTCAGTTCGGAGAGCCATGATTTCTAGACTTCCAGGATCTCGGCCGTTTGAACATCTCGGAAGGTCCCGAGACGAGATCTCTTGTACGAGACCGAGAAAAAAGACCAACCTTGGGTCAAACAGGATCCACAAAAGTGTTTTTATATTTTTTCTTTAAAACTAAAAGGATTTTCTTTCTCTAAATTCGTGTAAATCGCTTTGTTTACCCACCACTTTTGACTTCGAATTTATCAATTACTAATTGTGGCAATTATCTCACAAATCTGAGAGAGAGAAATGAAGATACGAGAAACACGTTAGATTTTTTTAAATTTTAAATTTAACTGCTTTTTTCAATTTTTATAATCTTGTTAAATCTCGTTTCTAACGATGGAATCTCGTTTTGCCGAGACCGAGATGTACGAGACCGAGATTCCGAGACGAGCGAGATCTGGAAGTCTACGTGATTCCATTGCTCATTTCGAATAGTTTACATTTTAACGCAATTATCATGACAGCTGAAACATTGCTGTGTTTTTAATGCATTAGGTTGAATTAAGGTATGAATATTTTAGAAAAAACGAATCGAAATAAATGTTGTTCTAAGGGGGTCAAAATGGCTGAATAATCGGCACTGCAGTTGTGCATCATTTATCTTTTACAGTTTTGCTCAGTTTGGCAGGAAAAAAAATTTTTTTCTGTCAAATTTTGGAAAACCAATACCGAGGTAAATGATTCATGGCAGGCAAAATGCGCCGTTGTAGTTAGAATGGGCAGACGAGCCGAGAAACGTAATTAAAGGTTTGAGTTTTTAAAATATTCAAATTTGGTCTAGTTTTACACGAGCTCTAAGGTGAAGCCGAATCGGCAGCGGGGACGTTTTGTTGTTGGGCTGCGCTGCGCTACGTTCAATGGAGCATGGTTAATGTGGCTGAAGGACGATTTCTCTTACCCACGGCGGCATTTCATGAGTGTCTACGTTTCGATGATGGTAATTGAGCACGACCACGGTGAGAACCACCGAAAAGGCCACCATGATCATAATACAAGCGAAATATGTGCCTAGAAATGTAAGAGAGCGAGACATTTTAGAAAGTACAATCGATGGGTCAACATTTCAACTTGAACTTTAGAGTTTCCATCCCACGAAATTGGTCCCGTACAAGCACCTCTAAGGCAAAAGAGTAGAAAAAAAATTGTAAAACAACTTTACAAATGTTTTGTGCACATTCAACATGGCGGGAGTAAACAATAACAAAATGATAAATTGCAACGGAAAGAGATTGGTGGAAGCGGATTGCCAGGTCCTACTCTACTGCAGCCAGAAAGTAACTAAGTTTTCCCATCTACTGTATCAGCTCAGTCACAAAGAGAAAAGAAAAAGGAAAAATAAAATATAAAATAAATAAAAAGAAAAAACTAGAAAAAAATTATAAAATTAAGAAAAAGACAAATCAAAATTAAGTGAATCAAGACCAACCATCCCGTCAGCGAGAAATCAAAAATGTGAAATTGGACAATTAAAAAAAAAATAATTAATAAAACAATAAATTTAATTTATATTTTTCAGTTATTTTTGGAAGACGAGAATTTAGTTGTGCAGTTTGCGGATCGAGTCGATAGGCGGCAGCACACGTTTTTGTACGTGAAGCTGCAGTTTTCTCCTTCAATGTTGTCTAGTGTGCGTCGTCTGCACAATGTCCAATCAGGTAAGCTTTAAATTTTTTTTTTCTCTAGATAAGCTTAGACGCTTTATGCTTGCTAACCCCTCAAGTATAATTAGGTATTGCGCGGAATATTGGGTAGGTCTGAATTTTTTGTTTATTTTGGTATGCTATAAGGGAATGCTGATGAGGACACTGCAACTGAAAACTGTTTTAACTCTTATGCTTTTGTTGTGTGTTGGTCGTGTGATCCTAAAACTAAGAGAAAAAAAAATGGAATTTTAATTAAAATTATAACATTAATAGAAAAAAATTTTAAAAATTGCTATCAAATGGGATTGTGGAATTAATAATGTGGATGTTGGGTAATTTTTTTTGGTTTGGGGGGTTTTGAACTTGATTTAAAATGTGGGGTGGAACAAAGTGATGTTTTGGTATAGGTGTGAGAATAGACAATAATAATAATAAGAGTAATTTGAAGTCTTGCCACGTGTTTCCTTAATAGATTGAAGTCATTTTGTGGACTGCAAGTGAGTCTAGGTTACTTCGCTCTTTCGAACTGTAATAAGAATATACCAGATTTTTAAAATGTCCCTTCAAAAGTGCTGCTTGATACCGTGTGAGGGCGATAGTGTATGGGATGCTTAGGTTTGGAATTAATGCTTGTACAAGTTTTAAAAGTTTTTTGGATTTTGGATTTTGGATTTTGGATATTTTTTTTTTTATTCCGTCCCCAATTGGCAATAAATGAAGAAATATGAGTGCAACAGATCAATTT
This sequence comes from Strigamia transsilvanica, assembly GCA_034701245.1. Lineage (NCBI taxonomy): Eukaryota > Metazoa > Arthropoda > Chilopoda > Geophilomorpha > Linotaeniidae > Strigamia > Strigamia transsilvanica. The sequence goes on along the minus strand of JAQIXU010000844.1, from coordinate 3,413 downwards.
GATACTTGGAGGTACCGTAATAGTGGATAAATCAGTGCTTAATCGTTTCTTTTTAGAGTGGTTTTGTTGAATATAGTAATGTTAATTATTAAAATTCATTCTGATTTAGTTAAACTATTTTTCTTTTAATGTTCAATTAACCTGACCTATTATAGACACAGCATCAGATGTCTGGGGCAAAGTTTCCGATAACAGGAGCATAAAGACAGTCAAGGAGAGAAGAATCGTGATACCTGAAAGAAAATGTGAATTAATTTCTTTTTTTCCTTTTTTTTTTTTTTTTTTTTTAGCTTTTTTTTTTTTTCCTTTTTTTTGTAAAAATAATTAGTTGTGGTTGTGAAAAATGCCAGCTGTATATTTTTTTTTAAAAAAAAGAAAAAAATATTGTTTGAACGGCCCCTGGTGGAGGCCATGTAGATTAGAGAGATGGAGGTCAATTCCTAACCGTAGAATGCAATAGTGTAGTGCAGTGATGTGAGTGAAGAGCCTAACCCCTACCCCCTATGTCACGCACCCCTAGTCAGTCAACACCGATGGTGAGAGGAGAGGGTTGCACGATACTGATACCTAACAGCGGCATAGCGTCCGAAGTTTGTGGCAAGGTCTCAGCTACCAGATTCAGAAAGACTGTCAGTGACAGCAAAATGGTCACTCCTGCAAGAGAAAGAGGCTTCCATTAAGAAATAAAGTAGTTAGGCCTAACGCTCACACGCATATTTTGTTTCGTAGTAGCAGTAGTAGCAGTAGCAGTAGTAGTAGTAGTAGTAGTAGTAGTAATAGTAGTAGTAATAGTAGTAGTAATAGTAGTAGTAGAGGTTGGTATCTCTTTCGTAACGATGCGAGCCCTAGCCTAAAGATTTCTCATCTGTTTGAAAATGATAGGAGTTTAGTAGATTTTTCTCTTGTTTTTTGTTTTTCTTTCTTTCTTTCTTTTTTGATTGATTGATTGATTGATTGATTTTTTTTTTTTAATATTTGGTTTGGCAATAATGCCTCCAAGTATCAAAAAGAAGCAGTTTCTGCAATGAAAAATCATCTGGGCAATACCTATCAATGGAACAGCATCAGAAGTGGATGGCATTGTTTCTGCTACGAGGTTAAGAAATACGGTGAGAGACAGTAGAATAGTGACACCTGAAATAAAAAGAAAATTGAAAAAAGAGAGCCCCGATTTTTTTTTTTTCGATTTTTTTTTGGGGGATCCTTTTCGCTTTCCCGATTTCTCGTATGGAAAAAATACCGAGGAAATTGACACGAGAGGGAACGCTCTCACGGAACGTGTGTGCAAGACGCTTGTGACGTCACACAGCGGTTTGTTTGAGGGTAGATCGATCTTACCAATTGCAATTAGGCCTAGTTTTTGTTTGGAAAATGAAAGAATGCCGTAAATGGCATAAATATCGAATATCTTTTTATTGATTAGGTGAGAAATTGCTTTAAAATACGTACGAATTAGTACAAAATTGTGCTAAGCATGATACGGCCTCCTCTCCTCTCCCAATTGGGTTATTCTTGAAGCGGTTGCAAACTATTGAAGATACATTCTTTTGTATTTTTATTGCAATTGGTAAATGGATGAGAAAATACTCCACGTGATTTGTGTCATGCATGGGCTGTAAATAATATTTGCACTGAAGGTTCCATCACTTGCAAAACGTATCAAGCAAAATTAAAGTATTAACGTATAAACTGGACACAATAATAAACGCTAAACCGAAATCCATATTCGTTTTGATAACAACCAGCCAGCATAATTCATCATAATTAAAAAATAAACAAATGAAAGAAATATAAAAGTTAAATCAAATGTATAGGCTCGTACAGAATGGTTCCACGAATGCAATGAAGTAATCGAAATAGCAAGACACGAGTGAAACAACGCCATCCCCTGATTGTTCGTTTGGTATTTTGATATAAGAATAAGAATAAGAGTAATAACAATAAGAATAATAAATATAATTAAAAAGAAAAAACGATTCTATTTGATAACATTCTGCATACTCAATCGCATTACAGGCTATTGATACTTGAATAGGCTGCTACTACTACTCAACTAATGGGTCTCAAGCTGTTTGTAATAAGCTGTATATGTGTGCTAAGAGTCATCTCATATCAGACTAACAATATTTTAAATATTTTTCATTATTATTTTTTTTTTGTTGGTCTTTTAGAGTCTTTTCCAAGCATCTTGGTTCTACTCTCGTAATTAAGCTATTAAGTTTGGTGCAGTTTTTAACTAAGGAGCAACACGTTGGATTTCATTGCATTCCATTGGTGTAATTTTCATACAAGTCTTGTCAACATTATGATTGAAGGATATCTCTGCTAAGAATCAATGAAATCCAAGACATGTTGATGAGAAGTTAAGTGGAAAAAGCGGAAATATTTTATATTGTAATAAAAAATAAACAGGCAGAAAGTAGTCATATTTGTATCTTAAGGAAGGAAAATGGCAGAACACTTGCAGTGGCTCATTAGTGGTGTTAATGGAAAAAAGTGGCTCAGTATTTCAATGCTATTAAGATATTGGCATTGCATTCTTGCAATGTGCTGTACTTTTATTATTTTTGTGATGGTGCTGTGGAGATGCACCCATGGACAGAAAGGAGTCAAAGTCAGTTTGATTTGTGTAACCTAACGTTTGCTAGTTGTCTGGTTGCCAGGGCGTGGATAGGAGGCGCCTCTGTGAAAAGTTGTATTTCAGTACCCTCATGGTTACCCTCATATTACTTAAAAGTGTACTATTGTTCTAAAATGGCACCCGCATAATCAAGCGCCTTTGTGCAGGGCATAACCTGCACCAGGGCCCCAAAAAATGTGTTTTTAAAATTAGTTATAATTAAAGGTTAGTGTGACCCCTGCGACCTCACTGGTGGAGGGTGCAGTGACACGTCCACTGACCGTTTGTCTGAATAAATCGAGCATCAGTTATTCTGGCAAAACCCATAAACAGAATTACATCTTTTAGGCGTTTTTTCCTGACTAAGAGTCAGTTCGCTTATCAGTTCACACAGTCACACAGTTGTGTTCAAATAAACTGGATGTCCACTGTAAGCTGGCAATTGGAATTGTGATTAATTTTATGTTTTGTTACAAGGTGAAACACTGGACATTAACAGGTGATAACATAGCCATGTTCTCAGGATAGGATCACTAAAAACAAGGCTTAAAACTGGTGGATTATGGGATTTAGTTAACCGTAGTTCTTAATCTAACTTCGAGGTCAATTACGACAAACCCTAGGCACAAATGGTGAAACAATCACAAGTCACTACAGTCTCGCGGTGAAGTTCAAGACGATTGTCAGATATTATTTTATTTATTTTTTGTTACTAATTTTTGTGTTTTTCGGTCATTATGGTGGCAAGCAGATGCTTGTGTACCGGAACTTAAGATAAGCCCTCTGTTTTTGC
>JAQIXU010000843.1:0-23928 GCA_034701245.1 Strigamia transsilvanica | reverse complement strand
ATTCTGTTAATGTGATCACTGCGCTTGGATCGTGTTGATGGGATTAATAGAGCGCAATTGCTACTTTTGGGATAGTAGGTTTTGCTGCTCGAATATGAGTCTTCACCAATTAAGAGAGCAGTCGTCACAAAGGTTAGCAATACGAAAATTAATTGAGGCACTTGTCGACACCTAAAAATAAAGAAAAAAAACAATATAAAATTTAATCTCTTCTAATAGTTAATTAGTCAAAATTAAAGAGCATAGATTCGTGAAATCTTGAAATCTTGAAATCTTGAAGAAAAAAAAATCGTTGAGTGATCCTTTTTTTCTTCTGTTCGTTTTCAAAAAAATGCTAAATTTTGAACCATAAATAGACCTAAACTGCTGGTAATTGTTGTCTAGAAACTAAAATTGTGCCAATAAAGTAAATGTATATGTATTTACCAACTTGCTATTAGTGGCTTGTGAGGTATACTGTTCCTATAATTATACTGAAGGTCAAGCAGCTTTACAATGCAGTGGAAGTAAATGTAATAAACATTTGAAAATGTATTATTGCAGTTCTTTTTGTATATTAGATATAAAAATGATGGCCTTGATGTTTGATTGGTAGGTGCATTTGAATTGTGACCTAACTTGATCCCTAAGTAAAGTAAATAAAGTAAAAGAACCTTGCTTTCCGGAAGTAAAAAAAGGAGTTGGCAAAATGTCTTTTGTATTGGACTGAAACAAGAATGCAAAAATTGTTCAATGAATCTTATTTAAATGTTCCGTTTTGCTCCAATAAATATGGATTATGAAATCAACTGGTATTTAAAGATGTTCTCATTTGAAAATGTGCCATAGAAACATTCACTTTAGAAAGTCTTATAAGGAATAACTTAATGGATGAGCGATTAGAAAAAAAAAATAACAAGTGCAGTGGCTCGTCCTCACAGGTCATTGAATGCAACTCTAATTGATATCTTAAGAATAAATGGGAATCTAACTCACAAAATTGTAGTGAGTGGTAAAATATTAATAAGAGTGCATGAGGATTTTAAAATGCGTTGTTTTGATAGAAAAAAATGTGCAGCAAAATATAATAAAAAGAAAAGTAAATAAAAATAAAATAACAAAAGTAGATAATAAAATTAAGTTACCGGTAAATACCCAACATTAAGAGTTCTTACCTGACAACTAGCAGCTGCTTAGTTAGTGGATCCATGAACAATGTCAAGTACATAAATCCCAATTAGTTTGACTACAGTCTCTGTTCCCTCATTCTGCGTCAGGTAGACGAGACCGAACCTCGTGCTCTACTGACTTTATCTTTACACACTTCCTCAGCGGAGTTTCATCCATGTCACGCATGCGCGTTGAGATTAGCTTCGATTCATTGTACAGTAGGTTATAATATTTATAGATCATATTAGCATTATGCGATAAGAAATTTTACATTTGAAAAAAAAAATTATTTAGATAGCTGAGTTACATGACCTTAAATGGTCTGATGGAAAAATGAGAGAAGGTTAGGGATGTCCAGTAAAACTGGATAATTGTGAATCGATGCATTGTAATTTCGATCAACTGTATTACCGCCCTAAGGTGAAAATTTGTTGGAGGTTTGGTTTATATTTTGACGAAGGTTAGAGGTTGCTCTCATTTTCCTCGCTCCTGACCCATATTTTAGCCGGTTTAGCAAGTTTTCACCAAATATCGCCGTTATTATATGTAGTTCAAATAAGATACGCTTAAAATTAATAACCCGAAATAAAATAATACATTGATTTCATTTAGAAATTTTAAAATAAATTTTATAATTATGTTTATGTGCATTACTCAAGATGATGATTCAATTGATGTTAAGTCATGCTCAAACGTGATATGCATATTGATATTCCCGTGTTTACTCCTTTTTTTTGGGTTGTTTATTGAAAAGTGCTTAGTTTCAAGGACGAGTGGGCAGTTGCAAGTTGAGCTCCTTGACACACTCGGCCTAAATCATGTGAAAAGTGTACTACAATAAATTTTCACTTGCGTAAAAATTTCTTCCATGTCCACACCTTGCCCTCTGGCTAGTTTTTGCTGTATTTACTTTCCGCTAACAATTTTGTTTTATTATTGTCGTTCCATCTTTAAAAAATTACCGTATTAACTTATTAAACCATGCGAAAATGTAATTACAGTTTGTAGTTTCACTGACCCAGATCATAAAAACACAATTATAATTAAAATTCCATCAAAGAAAAATTGGGAATTTTCTATATTTTTTCTACTCAATTTAAAATTCACAAATCATAGTTCAATAAAAAACAAATTCAAAAAAGTACGTTCATACTCATGTAACAGTTTCGATAAAAGTATTTTTAACTTCGTGTTATTTCATCTGAAAATTAAGTACAACAAATGATCTACCTTAGTGGCATCTGTAAGCCGATGAAATGACGTACAAAAAATGTTTGATTGAAGTGTAATTAAAATACCGTCCGTCGAATAAGTTCTGTTCAGTCTTCACACACGTCAGTTAAATATTAATCAGTAATAAAAGCACAGTATTCATTACTTTCTTCGAAAAGTTTGTTTGGTACATATCCGTACGATTTCCCAGATTGGTTGGTTTTGATTCGAAAAACCACGAAGGAAAGCCGGCAGGGGATACAAATCAGTCTCACAATTTAATCTGTAAATGAGAAAAGTTCTCTTTTGCCTGGAGAAAGTGAATCGATGGCATTGACCTATCTTCAAGATTGCCATTCTTTCAAAAGGAAATTATAAAAAAAAATAGATTAACGAGTTCTGTATGTATTTATATAGCAAATTCAATGATAAAGTTTTTAAAGAATTGGATTACCTACGACCATGAAGTCTACCGAGTAAATAAAACTAGGACGACTTTTTAGAATCATCATAAGTAAAGAAGATTTTTCATATCTCATTTAGGTTAATGCAATTAAGCAATAGCTCAATGATTGTAAATCAATTATTTCTTCTCTTTGAAGGAAAAAAATAAATGTCAGTTTTAATGGAGCATTTGAAGACATTATTTGGAGCGAAAATAAAATATAACTGGTGCATTAAATCATCGCAAGTCGGAAGGAAGCAAACTCAATGATCCATAAATGAATGTGCGGTTTGTTTGTGGATTTCCTTCTCTTTTGACATGGGAAAAAATTTTTTTAAACTTAAGAACAAAGTATAGTAAAAATTTATTATAAATTAATAACAAGTAGAGTACATAAAAAATGTTATAAAAATCTCACAATTAAAAAGTTATTTTCTATTGCCACAATTATTTTATCGAAGTAAAAAAGCATGAATTTGTTCTAATGGCACAAATACATGTGAATTCATTTTAACATTTTAAATTTCTATTGCTGTTTCAATTAGCTCACAAAATAAAGTGCTTTTTACTTTCCAAAATTTGATTCTCTCCATTTTGACAAATCCATCGATGGTAATACCTGACTCCTACAAGGTACTCGAGGATTACTGAAAATATATAACAGTACTGTAATAAAGCATTTTTTTTATTACCAATGCAAACTTACATGTCATTGTCTGGTAGAACGAGTACATACACCTGTAAACTGTCAATATCATCAGAATTGTCACAAATAATTCGTGATAATTTAATTTTCCTTATTTCTTGCAATTGTTCTAAAAATAAAAAACAAACAAATTCAATTAAGCTTTAACATTTCATTAAATCGAACAAACTAAACCTGTTGAAAATGATGATGGCCATCCTTGATTTTCATGCCAAAACCGATCCCCTCTCCTTAAATTTCGAAACTGTAATCCGATTATGCACGCAAAAGTTGGTCCTACCATAGCCCCTCTTATTGGACGCTCAGATATTCCCGCTGTCCATAAATCGACGTCATCTGGATGTCTTAAAATTCAAACAAATAAAATTTACATTTTTGTTCAACGAGAAGAAAAAACAACGCAATCACCTGTACAGTTCTCGTAACCTCAATATCGTTTCATTACTGAGAGTATTACTAAACTGATCAAATGTTTTCGCTCTTCCAATTCCACAAAAATCACGATAAGAATTGTATCCCGGTATGCCATGATCCCTCCCTCTCTGAATATTCATAGCAGCTAAATCGAAACCGAATGAGTCACCTGGTCTTTCAAATAAGTGATTCGTTACCTTTAAAAAAAAAGATAATACGATGCAGTTGTTTACAAGACACACAAAGGCATCTTTTAGTAGTAATACCTCTTGACTTAATGCAGAATCTAAAGCCCAAGCTGCAGAATTAACAAAACCCAATATAAATTGATCCATCCATCCAGCACGATACAAATCGAACGGTTGTCTAATTACAGAGCTTAATCTCTGAGACCCTAAAAAGGTGCGATCATATTTTTATATCCTTCCAACAAAGTTGAATTGTTATGAGTGTTTTACCAATCTGTTGATGAAATTTATTAAACCTTTCGAGAGTAGTTGGAACTAAACTATGCCCAAATCGAAACGCAGCTGTTAAAAATGAAGAAAATAAGGTCGGGTTTATCTTAGCATCGTATCCATCATAATAACCCTACTAAATAGAAAGTTTCATAGTGTTAAATGACCTAACCCAGGTTGATGACACCCACCTCTTTAAGCAAAATGAGGCCATAGCGCTCCATCACTTGTTTTCCCAAGAGCATTGGCAGGAATTCATTGAAAGTGATGTGCTGAGAGATAGCAGCCATAATATGCCGACTTTCCTGGAATATTACTTCATCATTCCAATGAGGATTCACCTAAAAATATTTAAAAATATTTAAAAATGGAAATATTATCAAATTTAATGTAATTACTTGGCTTAACTGAGCTGCAACTTTGTTATGATGCCTCATCATAAATGTATGCAAAACTGTTAACATTATTTGCTCATTAGCTCGAATATCACCGGCCTGGAAACAAAATATATTTGCATTGGGTCGAAGGCAAATTTCATCCGGACGCTGATGTTTCAGTGGAAGTAAATCTTTTAGTCCAAACTGGCGAAAAGCTGGCGTAGTACGTAATTGACCTACAATATAAGGGAAAGCCATTTCAATAAAACGCCACTCGACGTTAGAAAAGTTTACCAACCTCCTTGGAAAGTCCTTAAAGAGGATGTCCACTCGTTAGTCAATCCATAAATATAATTTGCATCTAATACAGATGTAACTTGATCCATTTGTGACCGTACACCTAACTTGCACCCAGGTGTAATCCCGGCAGCAGATCTGACGAAGTCCATACACTTTGCTTGTATAAAGTCACCCGGTGGAACTTCAATTGGAAAACAGTTGGGATGGCGCGATTGAAATGCACGATCGCAACAGGCCGGCTCATCTCCATTATCATCTATTAAAAGAAGAAAATTCAATATTTACGCTTCAATTTAATTAGAATTGTTTCCAACCTTCTGTTGCTGCAGCCATGGCCATATCGTGATCGGTAAGTTGCCCCCATCCAACAAACAGAATCGTTGTTGCATGGTCCAACACATTTCCAGTATCTCTATGCATCACTGCACTGAGAACACGAGGATTTGGTAACGGCTGATTAGTGATGCTCAATCGCGGAGCATCAACACCTGCAAAAATTGTCTTTGTAATTGATTCTCTATTTTTAACTGGAGTAGAGACTAACCATCAGCGTATGTTGGTGGCAGGAGACGTTGCAGTGTCATTCTTGTAGATCCCCATTGAGGGTTGTTTAAATTGTTACAAAGTCCTGTGACTTCTCGGAATCTTTTTGCTTGGCATGTGAAAGGTTTGAGAAAATTAGGACATATGCTATTTATGGCTGTTCTGCTGGTATCAATCAATGGTAGTCCGTTGAAAACTGCGTTTGATGATAAGCCAAATCTAAAATGTAATAAATAACAGAGTTGTAAATGCTGAGGAAATAACTTTAACCACGAAATCCATTTACTGGCGTGCTAAGATTTTAGAGATTTCTACAAGTATTTGACCATTTGGTGCAATATCTACCGTGGACCAATCCCGTCCTTGTGGAATTCGAGGTACTGTAAATAAAAATTATTTTTAAATAAATACATTATTCAGTATTTGAAAAATACCTATTCTCTGACGAGCTTGTTGAAAGGCTTGATTAATGGCCTCGAAAGTTATGCAAATACTATTTCCTCTGTTTAAAAACAATTTTTCCTTTAACTGGCAAAAAGGTCACAAGTCAAACATACTCACCCAGCGATTTGATTAATATTATTTGCAGAAGGAATGACTAATGCACAATTTGATTGCTGTCCGTTTGCTATTACAACCGCACAAATGGTACAATAAACAATTATAATTTGCCATTGTTGCATTAACCTGGAAATAGCAGTAAACACGTTGAATTAATCCTAGTGTCTTGCAACTATGTTTTGATTATTTTGCTAACCGTACATCTTAAGAAAAACAAGAAGTACCAATCTGAGGGAACTACTAGAGTACTTTGATTGAAAATCAAATTCTAGCCTATTTCTAATTTCACATTAACCTAAATACCTTTGATACATATCTATATTTTATCACAGAAGGAACTATATGAAGATGTCTTAAGCTTGCAATTTTTTAAGTTATGAACAATTGATTCGTCCAAGATTCAATCAACTGTATTGTAATTCTTTTCCAATTGAAGTTCGATGACATCAAGAATTTAATTATAATCAGCACACAATATCAAGCCTTTTACTACTGTATTTTCATTTTGAATTGTTTAACGTAGATTAACATAGATTCGTGCATATCAGATTATACACATAGAACTTACACAATTTATACATTTTATAAAAATCGTAACAAATAAAAACACATTTTAAGTTCCTAATATAAATGCATGTGGGAAAAAGACTTGTTTTTAATTTATGCTTGGTTTCATTATCAGTTGCTACATAAGACAATAATTTCAATTGAATATTCGAATTTCAAAGCTTGTTAATGCATAAAGAAAATGCTTGAAAAATTTCTGCCAAGGAAATGTGTACATTTTAAAATTTTCTTTTTATTCGGCAAACATCAAAGACGAATTTCCATTGCTCTAATCATGAGTGGTGCTTATGCATTCCGCATCAATATTTTGATCTTCACAAGCGCGTTAAAGAAAAGCCAATGAAAGCATTACTCTTTAAAATGAATTTGCATACAAAAAAATAATCTATACGGAAATTTTGTGGTGATTTATTAAGTAGGTACATAAAAACAAAGATAACTGATACAAGGGGAAGAGATTAAAAATTATCAACTAACTGTAGTACATGAAGGAATAAACAGGTTGCTAAATGCTAGGCTTGTTCGCGGTTGCGATATACCGCAACCGCGGTTTTTTTTTCAAATACCGCACCGCGGTTTTCCTAAAAAAACCGCGGTGCGGTATACCGCAATACCGCAAAGCACCGCAAAACCGCAAAATACGTTTTGGTCACGTGACCAAAAAGCCCAAAACGTGACCGAAACGTCACCAAAGATCCAAATACGTGACCGAAACGTCACATTTTGGACAAAATCTGACATTTCGGTTACGTTTTGAACTCTTTTTGGTCACGTGACCAAAAAGTATTTCGCGGTGTTGCGGTATTTTGTGGTTTTGCGGTATTTCGCGGTGTTGCGGTATTTCATGGTATTGCGAATAATAATAATAATAAATAAAAAATTAATTCGAAGTTTTATTTCATATATATCTATATATATACATATATATATATACATATATACATATATACATATATACATATATATATCTCCACCGGTATTTGCGGTACCGCAAATACCGCCATACCGCAAAATACCGCAAAATCGCAAAATACGTTTTGGTCACGTGACCAAAAAGAGCCCAAAACGTAGCAGAAATATCACATTTTGTCCAAATTGTGACGTTTCAGTCACGTATTTGAATCTTTGGTGACGTTTCGGTCACGTTTTGGGCTTTTTTTGGTCACGTGACCAAAACGTATTTTGCGATTTTGCGGTACTTTGCGGTATTGCGGTATTTGCGGTATCTGCGGTATTGCGGTATACCGCAAATTTGATGCGGTATTACCGTATTGCGGTATACCGCATGCGGTGCGGTATTTTGTCAATACCGCACCGCACTCGTGTAAAAAAAATACCGCACACCGCTACTAAATGCATGCTTATTTTTCCAATCTGTTTACAAACGAGATTTCAAGGTGGGTTTAAGCATTTAAGGAAATTGGACCAGCAAAACAGTTCAAGTCATAAAAACATCCACTGTCATTGTGCCATTCACTAGAAAAACCATAAACCGACAAACTGAACAAAAACAAATAATAATTAAATTTTTATCCTTTATGCCGAGTGTAAGTGCAATCATCGTTGTCAAAGAAAGAAAAATTTAGGAACAGCTCAGTTCCAAAATCAAACAGGAGGGACGACATTCGACCGAATCTCTGACAAGGGCTTCCGAATCCCACCCGAATCTTTCGAATCCCAAACCGAATCCCAAAAATTCTTGAAAGATTCGAATCATGCAGCAAAGCAACGGGGGCAGCGCATGAAATGGTTTCTTACAAGCGAACATCACTTGGAACAGAAAGTTACATTAATTGAAACGTAATAAATATTTAGGTAAATCGTTAGGCTCTTCTTTGACATCAAAGGTAACCATCCATATCCATGAGACAAAAGTGGGACTTGAGGAAAAAGACAAGTTGTTAATGGGTCAAACGTAACGTCACACCTCACTGCAGTTGGTATGTTCATGTGTCAACTTGAGTTTTATTTATTGTCGAGGCACGTTGTAGTGTCATCTGAGACACGGAGTTACTGACAACATTGCAGAAGGGGAAATGGGTCAAGCAGTTACATCGGAAATATCTAAGAATAAATTTTAAAAAATTTAAATGAAAAATTAGCCGAAAACAAGTCTTGTTTTTCTGTGATGACAAATGAGAATCTGTTATCAGTTTGATTATTTTTTTAAATTTAGTTTTACAGCTGGGGAAATCATTCTAAGAATCGAGGACAAAAGTATGGGGAAAATTATGAATACTTCCGTTTTTGAAATCCCACCAAAGTTCATATTCATGACTTTTATCTATTCTTGTATCTTTGTATAGATAGTTAAAATTAACACTACTTCCGGAACATAACAAAAATAATTGACAAATTTTTTTTTCAAATTATGAAAAAAAAAAAAATTAAATCATATAACCAAAAAAAAATTATAATCATGACTCATAATTGCAATAAGATGATTTTATCAAGATGAAATAAAAAAAAATGACGTTTACACAAAAGCAAACGTGACCTGTTCAGAAAATGAAAAATGATGAAAGAAAAAAATGACAAGCCACATAAAGAAAATTTCCACTGACATTCTAATTCAAACAGATGAACTTTAACACTTACAAGATGACCTAAATCAAACAAAACTTCTAAAAATTCTCTCGTGAATTCAAACGATTGTATCCATAGTCTATTTATCCCGTAAACTGTGGGAATATCGCAAATACACGGTTCTGATCAATACCGTGTTATCGGGGTTTTTTCCCACCAAAACAACCAAGTTATCAATTGCCGAGGCGGAGAAACTACAAGTAGGGATGAAAGAGGCGAGGGAGCGGTCGTGGCCTGACCCCGTGATGAGAAATGGTCACTGTTGGGCACAAAGTAAAGTATAGTCAAAGAAACAAACCTTTATTTATAGGCCCACTTTTATTTTATTTGCACACTGCAATTACCTATCATTCCGACTTAATAAAAGATCTATTTTGAAAAATATATTTTTTCTTGCTATTTTGATTTTTTGTTTCGATAGGACTTATGAACTATTGAGCTATTACTTCCTATTTTTTGTTTGCATTACTTTTAATTTATGATTTGATGGCATAATTTCGGTAGGGAATGCACTTTTATGTATAATTTTATGGCGTAAAATGAAATTACGTTTTATAATGAATCAAAGGCGGCTTTTTTTTAATGTTGCTAAATTAAATGTAGCCTATTCGAGTAACATGAAGCATCTCTTGATTCATCTAATAAAGTCAAAACATATTAGACGTTCAAACCCTGAAATATTCTGTCGAATCAAAATATTTATTTAGAGTTCCAACTAAAGGAAGTTGGAATTTGGAAATAATTAGAATGGAGCACGCAATTATAATTCTCTCTTTTACATTAGTGGTCATTGTCTTTAAGATTTTCAAATTTCTCAAGAAAACAAAAAACAATTGCCTTTTTTAGTGCTAGTTTACAACTCACAAATACGTCTTTTTCCCACGTGATTTATAATTATTAATGAAAAAAAAGTTTGAAGATAATACTCTTTCACATACAGTAGCACTTTCTATAAAACGGTGTTCAAAAAAACCTTATCGCGAAATTTTTTAACTAAATAAAAAAGCAAAATCGTGTATTTTTTTTATTTATTTAAGTCTAAAATTTACAAACCCGAATTGCTATAACTTACTAAACTCTGACCCTGCAACATAAGAAATCATTCAGGTGATTTATCTTCGATTCTCAGATTCGGATAGCAAATATTGTGCTACACTTTATATACGGTAATAAACTCTATATTTGAGTTTAAGGTTGGTATATTTAAATGGATAAATCGGAACCTGAACAGAATATTAAATTAAAAATAAACCAAATCGAATTTTGTGTATTTTTTAAATTTAACCTTCAATTCTTTTTTATTTACCCCAGTTCAACTTTTAAAAATGTAAGAACTACTACATTAAACAATTAAACAGATAAACCACCAACAGGGTATTTAAAAAGTCCATCTTTAAAATAAAAAAAAAAAACACATACCACAGATTATCTACAATCCTATACAAACAAGACCGGTTTTTTACCTTAATAACCATGACATTGCTTTCTTAGACGACACACTGCCAGTCTGGAGCCAGAAAATCTCACCATCGGCCGATACAACGTGCCCAATCAAACCTTCATCTCATCTCATGAAACGTCCTTGCGCAGCTACCACGCTTTCAACTTACCTGTACGACCTTCAAGCGTCCATTCAACTTTAAACACATTAAACATAAACAAACCAATAATACTATCAACAAACATGACAACACGTCAAGCTTAGAATTTCCCTACTTATTTAAAAACTGATGATAAATACGTCGAGTACTTACCCCATTTTATTTTCTCACTGCACGCACCTAATAAGGTGACAGGTAGTGTCTGTCTTAGATCCTAGTGTGTTTTATTTGCGCCCTAAACTGTGCATGAGAAGCGTTTAAGCTCATGGCGGCCAACTTTTATATGAGTCCCGGCCCCGACAGTGCCCTACTTTTGCAGCCAATGTTGAGACGCGAGCCATGTGAGCGGTAGAGATGACGGCTGCCGCCCAGCCCAGTCTTCTTAGGAGAATCAGGAGAATGAACTGCAAATGGATTTAGAATCAACAGATTGCAAAAATAAAATTTTATGTGATAGCTGATAGCTACTTTTAAACAGTTTTGTCACGTAAAAGAAAAATCATTATATTTACTTATGAATTTGGTTCACGGTGTTAGTTTACACTACTCATTTATTAACTTCATCATCCCTGTTATCAAGGTAAATGCCTCGAGATGTGGCAAAGAAATATTCGATTTAGTAAGTTTAAGTTGTCGATTGTACGCGTACAAAAGGGCAAGTGAAACAATTCACATTGTTTTCGTGATGTGCTTTTGATATAAATATTAAATACACGTGTTCCTAACCTTATTCAAGGCATTGAATACATAGATAATGGTTACAATGGATCCCCACGTGAAAGTTTAATGAGTTTATACAGTATAGGTAATTTTTAAATGCAGAATCGTGTAAAGTTCACTTGAGAATACATCAAAACAGGGTCATTTCCCTTTAATTTGTTGAAATC
Source organism: Strigamia transsilvanica (assembly GCA_034701245.1). Lineage (NCBI taxonomy): Eukaryota > Metazoa > Arthropoda > Chilopoda > Geophilomorpha > Linotaeniidae > Strigamia > Strigamia transsilvanica. The sequence continues at coordinate 12,122 of JAQIXU010000843.1, read as the reverse complement.
TTCAAGTGTTAATTTTTTCTTATCAACATAATAATAACCTAACTTTCTAAATCATCGTCTCAATTAATTCGATTATAAACTTATAAAAACTTCCGTGTGAAAGAACATAAGCCCTATTCATAATTTTCTGTAAGAGAATCAAGATCAGGATAACATTTTTTAAAAAATATTTTTTTTTAAATTAGCAAAAAATAAATAAATAAATAAAATAATATAAAAATAAATAACTTAATTACTTTGTTTACGCAAATAATTGCAAAAGTGCACTTTTATGTGTTTTATGTGGTAAATAGAGTGTATTCAACTTCAAAATAACAATGAAACAAAGTAAATAAAATAAAAATGTAAAAATATATAAAAACGCAAGTTAAATCGTAACGTGACATAACTACAATCAAGATTAAAGTTGTTAGAAAACAAAACATCACACCAGGAAACAAAACTGGAGGTAAATATTTTATAATTAGACCTTGAGATTCGAGGGGTTGCCTTGAGAAAAGACCAAGTTAGAAAAGAAGCCATAAAAGATAACAAATTTTCAAACCACGCATGCAATCGATTGAAGAGAAATTAAATGGATGAAGACTTTAAACGGGTTAACCATATGCACGGCCGCGTTTGTGGCCATAAGAAAGAGTTAAAGCTTTCCCCTATTCAGGCCAAGGTAATTTATTTCGTTGTCACATCGTTTTGTGTCCCCAAACTTGCGATGTTACATCTAAAGCTGACTTAACAAAGTAAATAAGATTTTTAACTATCGATCGGAAAATTATTTCTTTCATTTGAACATAATATTTAGTATTTTAGCATATTACGCACTAATAAGTTCTACACTGTTTTTTTTTTTCAGCTGAGAAATTGTTAAACACTGCATGAGTTGTGAAAAGTCAGAAGAGAAAAAAAAAGTGTGAAAAATGTGAGAAAATTGGTTGAGAATGAAAATTACAGGGTGTCGTTATGTTCTTACTTTTAAATTAGGTAAGTTGAAAAACGTTTTTGTGCTGAAGAAAACTTAAACTGGTAATTTTTCATTTTCTACTAATTGAAAAGCCATAAAGATGTAGAAAGAGTTTGGAGGAAGAAAATGTAATTAGCATGAAAAAGAAAATATCTTTTATAGTTCGTGGAAGAACACAAACAGAATTGGGTTAGAATCTGAATAAACATATATAGTGAATAAAAACAAACCTATTGAGTGAAATTTCTGCCACTGACCGAAGAATTCAATGTCCACTGACCTCCAATTAAGCTAAAATACCTTTTTGGCATGTTTTGGGCTTCATAATGACTAGAATCAAAGAAAAAAAGGCCAGTAAATAGACTACAGTTGCAGAATAAATTATTTACAGAATGCAAAAAAATCTTTCAACAATTTGGAATGATGACAATTTGTAAATTTTAAACTTTAGCAATTAGCACACAAATGTGGAAAAAAATGTCAAATGATGCAACTTAGGTTTACTTAGTTTTGCCTGTCCCCAAAACCGGCAGTTAACCCCTTAATTATACAAACAAAGAATACAAGTAGTCTGTCACAAATGTAATTAAATTTCATTACAAATTAATCACAAATTTTACCAGGTATTCCTCGCGTCCATTTCCTTCTAATCAACGACCTAGTGAACCCTACACCCGAGGGAAAATGACGTAATTTGGTGGATTCAATGACTAGAATGAAAAATTTCAAAATAAAAGAGTGTCTTGTGTATCAAAACTATTTTTTATATAATTATGATCAAGCAGGTTACATTTATTCCCTCTTGTTGGTCAGTGAAAACTGCCCTTCAGCTGCAGTTATACTGGTCATCGACTTGTGAATTGACGTGTAAGTCGTTTGCCTTTTTAAAATCAAGTAAAAAATATATGTATGTACAAAAACTGTCACAATTTGCTACAGTTATCCAGTGAAACAGAACACTGCAACTGAATAATTTTTTATAAATAGGAAAAATAAAAATAAATAAATAAAAATAAATAAATAAATAAATAAATATCACTTTTTTGTTTATTGCAGAGTGATTCAATAAATTGTAATAAATTGCTTTTATTACTCAATTTGCCATCAACTTGAAGAATCACCGGGTTAACATGCCCCATTTTTTTGGCCGGATCTATTTAATTCGAACTCATGTCATTGTGGATTCATTACGACTTTTTCGCCTTTGACATGCCACAGCAGTGCATTTGAATACGATTACCGGTATATCGTTTGTCATGCTACATCACGCCTTTAAAAATATTTAGTAAATAGATCCATCAAAACAAAAGAATAAATATGATACAATAAATAATATATAGACATCTGATTTCAACAGAACGCATACTTTGCATGCTCATTGAAAACCAGGTCAAGGTAATGAGTTATTCAAGTGTAGTAGGCTATGGCTATTGAATGCTCTGTGCAATAAAAGGTCTTTACATTTTAACCTCCTAGGCGCAAACAATTCGATGACCCTCTAAACGTCTATTGGCGATTATTTTTTTTTATTTAAAATATTAACAATTTATCATCAAAATTGTCAAATTTCAATTTTCCAAATTTCAAATTTCAAATTTCAAATTTCAAATTTCAAAAATTAGACAAAGTGAAAGGAAATTTTCAACTTTTATGATGAGTGATGACTACCAGTACAATAGTAGATTAAATTGACTTCATTACTACAATCTTTATTATACACGCTTTCAAGACGTGTATTTAACCAATTTAAAAGTTTCATCGTGTGTGTGTGTCTGTGCGTGTATTTATTGCTAGTGTAATTGTTTCTAATCAAGGTCAGTACCTGGGCTAATTACGTCCATCACCCTAGCGTCCTCTCATCTTAATCCAATTATGCAACGTATAATCAGTCCTTCATGGCGCCATCTACTAGTAAGATAACTAAGTATAAATTCTAAAAATTATTTAAAAATCATTTTCAATTTAAAAAAATAATTTCTTACCCATTTCGTCATGACCAAAAACTTGCTCGGAGAAGTCCGTCTTCACGTTTTGTATGAGTAGAGCAACACGCGCATTTTTATTACGATGAAATTTAATATACCGCCTGCATATTGGCTTTCCTGTTAAACCTGCGTGCCCAAGTGGCGAGTGGAACCAGAGTGGGAGGACGGTAGGGCGCTAGTAGTTGGAGTTTTCGTTCAGATCGATGCTCGTGTTTGCCTTGATGTGGGCGGCACGAGAATTGCCGCGAACCGCATTCATGCGCGCAAAATATTGCAATGAGTGCTCTTTGAAGAACCGTCTCTTCACTGCCAATGCATCAAACGCAGCAAGCCTTTAAGGTAATTATAATGGGGTAGATGAGTCGTAAAACGATAATAAGGGAGAAAATATCTTGGACAAAAAGTTCCACAATGAGAAATCGAATAGAAACAAAACGCACGAGCAACGGATTAACTTTGCTCTCATTAGAGCTGCAGTTAACCACAAGTCTAGAAACAAGCTATCGGTATGTGTCAGCTTTCTTAACGCAATTATTTGTTGTACTATAATAGAAATTATGGACCAGCCATACAAATGATTGTTTTAAATCTTTTGATACAAGTTCCATCAGTTTGTTAAGTGTGGAGAGGAAATAGATTTGAAAAAATGTTGTTAATTCTTGTTAAACCGTATAAATGCTTTGAAAAATTGATTTTTATAAAGAATCTCAGTTTGCAGTATGCACGCTAAATCGATAGTGTGTGTACATCATATATATATATACACAGGGGGTGCATTATTGGGAGCGCAATCTGCTTTGAGTTTTGCCGTCTTTGCTATCAAAGAGTTCCGACAAGCGATTCCAATTACTTATTCATTGCGAATTAATTGAATTTTGCCGGCAACAAATTAACATGTGAAGATTAGGATGCGTTATCTAATGCAACCTTAGATTATTACATTTTTAATAATTAATTATCTAAATTTTAATATTTTTACTAAATCTCCCCCCTCCCACTCGATATAAATTTTTTTTTGCAGGGTTTCCGAGACGATATAATTAAAAATAATGCTGACTTCACAACGATTTCGAATAATTGGAAGCGCAATTTTTGGTTTGTCTCTCAGTGTATTGATCCTGATGCCGAAAAGTCAAGATGAAATCCAAACCAATTTGAGGTAATGAAACATTTCAATTCAAACTAAATTACAAAGGAAATTTTTCATGTCAAAATTTAGGCCAAAATCATTCAAAAATTTAATATTTTCATTACTTTTTATCACCCCCACCAAGTCCATATCCTGACAAGGGGTAAAAGGGAACAAAGATTGAACATTTCAACCTTGAAAAGCTGTCACTCTCCCACAATGCTTTGTGTTTGATTCAATGGACTTAGACATTACGATTCACCCGTGGTCAATTGATGATGAAAGATCTGTCCTCCTTTATCAAATAACAGTAAAAGCAACCTTAAAATGATGTGTTAAGGGTCTGCTTTCCCCTTCTGCTCTGCATAGCGTAGGGGAAGCTGTGGTTTGAATGATGAATTTGACCCCTCGTTGCGTTTCCCCTTCGTCAATAACAAAGCAGACACCGAGTAATCTAATGTCTTTTAAAAGCATCTTTTTTACTTCCGCTCAACCCCCTCTATTACTCATATCTTAAACGTGTTAAAAATCAATCTCAAAAACCGGATATGTCCGCATGAAACAACTAAAACTAATTACCCAAACTTTTGAATACTTATTAAAACTTCACCTCGCATGCAAATTACAAAATGTTCCCCTTTTCTCCTTTGCATGACAGCCAACCGCCTCTCATAAGGAATTGAAGGCGGCAACACAAAGACGAAGCGGCTTGATTCAAGTTCTTTTTTCACGATTTTTTTTCTTCTTCTGAAGATAGAATTTCTTCATCACTATTTCTCTTAAAGTTGAAAATAAATATAAAGGCAGTTGGAAATATTAAACAAATACAAAAATATTCAATAAGCGTCACATGCGTGTGGTACCGTATAATTATCTTTTGTCTTTTGTTTTTTGACAGACCAGACGAGCATTTACACAAATTAGTAGATTTATTAATAGTTAATCAGCAACGGGAGGAAAAGAGTATTAAGAAAAAAATGTGGACAACAAATCGCATAATCCACGAACGGTTTAAATGGCTTCAACACAAAACTGTTCCAAATCACCTGTTAACACCCAATTCAAAGCCTAGCAAATCATCAATTATGGTTTTCCTGCATCTACCTCGGACAGGCGGAATAGAAATTAAGAAGTGTGTGAAAGAAATTGGGCTTAATTACAGCCTTTTGCTGTTTCCGGATTTAAGTGACCAACAAAGAATGCTATGGGATCTGCCTCATCAACTCACGTATGGATATCGCGAAGGATTCGATGCGCACATGGGTATGAACCTGTTTGGATTATGTGATCATGTAAAACGACCTTGCTCTTATTTTACTGTGATGCGACAACCTCTAGAAAGGGCAGTGTCCAGTTATTTTCACTGTCTGCAGTCCCTGAGTGACCCTCACTGCACTGCCGTGAATGCAAACGACATGGACCTTCGCTCATGGGTGATTTTCCAAGGAAGTGTTTTTTTCAGGAGTCTACTTTTCAATAGTGCGCATTGCCAAATCATAGTTAACGTCACTTCCTTTGAATACAATCTGCTTAATCCGAAAAATATTCCTTGTTGGTTGAAGCACAAAATTTGGTTCGATTCGCTACCTGGTGACGACCAAAGAGTTCTTTTAGATTATGTTCTCGATCATTTAGAAACGTGGTTTAGTGGTTTTGGTGTCACAGAAGATATGGTTTCAACTGTTTCTGTGCTGGAAACTGTGTATTCTTTACCATTCACAAGTTGCTCTAATCTAAACACAAAGGATCGTGGTGGGCAATGGAGAGTTCAAGTGGAAGAAAATAGTGTCAATTTAAATGGAAAAAACGAATGGTTAGATGATTTACAATATGATTTTAGTGTACAGAAAGCTCTGTATGCGGATTACAAGCTGTATAAAAAGATTAGTGACATTTTTCGAATGCAAAAACAAATACTTTTTAACAAAATCAAGTAAATTTGTCACGATATGCTGCATTTACGATCCAGTAAAAAAACATTTAATACTGAATAAAATTTGAAATGTCATTTCATGTGACTCTACCTCTAAATATCATCGATTTTTCTTTGCAACCACAAAAATGAATAACTGGACTCCCTCTCCATCAAACAACACAATTGCCATCACTAATCAATAATATTTCGAAATAGTTTATAATAAATCTAATTGAATAGTGGCAAGCAAATAAATTCATCAATTTGATACACGACAGTTGTGCACACAATTAGTTTCTTAGCTGAAATTAATAGTTTGTAATTTAAATGGCTGTATATCCAAATGACATGCCTAGAAAATTTACTGTGCACTGTAGTGATATACTTTCTTGCATTATTCCTAAAGTTAGTTCTCGTTCCAAGTATGGACATGCAAATAAAAAAAATTTCTGTTTAAGTACAATACTAAATCTTTATTCTATTCTACATCGAATCCCCTTGTTAATGTTCGTAGCATCACGTGGAATTCTAATTACACAATTCAATTGACCCTGGTTAAAATTGGCAAAGAAAAAGTGAACTTACGGTTCCGTTGGTTTCTCCCGGCCTTTTTAGTTCACGTCACATATTACACATTTTTACAGACAGATTCAATAACTAAAAAGTATATAAATAACAGATTAAAATAAGCAAGTTTCTAGACTAATTAGTTAATGCTAAAGCTTAAACTTCACAATTTGATCATTTTTTCACAAGTCATATCGACATAATAGGAGTGAGAGTGGACATGTAACTCATCATTTTGTAGTTTGAACTAATACAGTTTTAAACCACAGTATTGAACGAGCAGTATATCTGAGAATAGACAAAACACATATGCCTAAAGCCAGTCCAAAGCTATTGCCAATATGAGCAAACAGAGCTACTAGGGGATAGTCTACAACTTCGATTATCTGTTCTGCTATATTAGTAAGCATCAGAAATCCAATCAGAAAAGGTTGAGTTGTGGGCTGGATTTGATTGTAGGTATTCACACTATAGATTGTGTCATCACAAGCCCGAATGCAAAGGCAAGATTTGGTTATATTGCTCGAAATAATCAAATATTTGCTAACGCTTTCTTTTGCTGTTGCAGTCGTGGTACATACTGAAACATTGCTTACCATTTCTTCAAGAAATGGCAACCTATGGTAATTAATTTGAAAGTTGTGGCTAAATATTTTTGGTACGTTAATAACTAGTTCTTACTTGCACAATTCAGCTTTTTGAATTTGTTCCAATAAACAGTTTTTTCGGCATTTTCGAAAGTCAGACTTTTTAATACAGGGATTTTTAGGATTATTTAATCTTCGAACCTAAAAATAGAAAATTATGTGTCGTGGAATCCTGAATATGAGATTTAGTTCTGCGATGCAGTAATACTGTATTGGCCCACTTTGGAGGGCATGCTTAAAATGCGAGTTTGACCAGATCTGGGAATCTGATTGACTGGTCTTTTTGATGGCATGCCATTAAAATCGACTCTCTGCCAGAAAAAACGAATTTCAGGATAATGAAACTTGTATGTTTTCTACCCCTCTATCCACCTATAATTTACATGGGTATTGGAGGTGTGTGCCAGGCCCAATATGTCGGCGGCGGCTGGGTTCGGCTGGTCACCACGAGATGACAGCGAGCTCGTTGCCAGCAGCTGACAGTTCAGCCGACCAAAAAAGCAATTGGCTGCGGTAAACAAGCTGACAGACTCAGCCGCAAGTTTTAAGAAAACTAAGTGCCTCACCATGTTCATAATTTAACGAAAATTAATAAAATTGTTAACTCTCCAGGAATTCGATATGGAAGAAAGACAAAAAGTAACGCAAAATAAATACTGAAATCAAATATTAGACACTAAAAACTAATTTAAGTTTGTACTTCTACCGTCTGGAGTACATGGAAAGTTAACAATTTTTGAAACGTTTCAGTCAGCCGCTTAAAGCTAAACCAGTTTTAAAATTCCCACTAGATGGCGGCAGCGGCTCAGTTTCAACTGCCAAGCCGCCCGCATATTTAAAAACTGCAGTACAGCAGTACTAAAGGAATCCCTGTGGCAAGGAATGACTTAATGCTTCCAAAACAACTCTTAACGCAAAGCGAAACAGAGCAAAATAAATCAAACTAACAAGCAAACTTATGATAGGTTCAAAATTCCAATGCCCTTCAGTAATTTTCAAACTGTTGAAGCATTAGTCATTCCTGGCCACAAAGGACACTATCTATGGGGATTCCTGTAGCGCCTGCGGTTTGTAAACTTATTACAAGCCGAGTTGGCTCAGCAAAAGTCGGCGCACACCTCTAATAAAGTATGCATTGACATCACATGACGAAAGAATTTGGGATTGTGGGCTTGATGCATGTCTAAAACTGTTTAAATGTGGGGTAGTTAGTAGTTAGTCATACCTAGGGTGTAGCAGGAATTGGGGCTCGTTTTATCCGCCTGGCAGATAATTCGAATTAACTGGTACCATGGTCAGATTTATGATTTTATAACATTCCCTCCAAAGCAGGAGCATACGGTAACTATTCTAATACTGACTATTGTCAAACGAATGTCGGATACAGTAGTTGAATGCAGTGGTGCATGAAATACTTTTTGCTCATCGTAATTCTCGGCTTGAGTAGAATCAGTATCACTAATATATACCTAAAAATAATGCAATTTAATTCCAAAACGTTTCAAATAAAAAAGTATTACATTTACGTTTAGACATTTAAAACTTACCAAATCGAGACAAACCGACCGAGTTATAACCCCATTCTATATTCAATAGTGTTCACTTACTGTGAGCTAATCTTAAATTAATACATTTGTGACGGATCGGATCCGCCAATTGTTTCCCCACCAGAGTGCGTTACATTTAATGTGTCACTGACGTGGCACTTTGAATATCAATTCTTGCATTTGCGTGTATCACAAATAATCATTTGTGATATCGAAGCTAGACTAAAAAGGACATAAACATGACTGTGTTTATGTCTCTTTTGAATGAGCCCACATAGCCTAGGGCAAAGCCTCCCTTCCCCCCCCCCTCCCTAGAGAGTCACCCCTTTGAGGAGGAGTTTGTTGACCACTCCTCAAAGTGTCCCAGGCATCGTTTGTGTAGTGTTATTCTAAACTCTTATTATGAATTGATAAACTATGGTATTCTTGGTCGATTATTATCTCCCCGGACGTGTTTACACATATCTCAAGGTAGAAGAAAGAGACGCTTTGGCTAGGTACTTTGTTGAGTACCAACCCAAATTCGCAACCATCACACATTGTATGTGGAATTGTTAAATATAAGCACCAGTAGCTTGGTTTCCCTGCGACGGTATTTATTTATGTTAAAGCAAATAAAGGTTTCCTTACTTTGAATGTAGGATTTTGGCACACATAAAATGGTAATTCTTCAGTTGAGATCACTGGTATTGGAAACAAAGAAAAGAAACCAGCGTATTCTGTTCTCACTGTAAATGAAAGATAACATACAGAATTTGGGGGCAATTCATACAGAGCAATGCACGTAATATCTATACGGAAAAAAGTTAGGGGGCAAAAGTCAACTCCCATAGTGTATTGAATGATTTATTGATCTTAATTTAAAGAAGAGTCCTCTTTTTTATAGCAGACACAAGTTGCTTCCTCCATCTTCCTTACTCAATGCGCATGTACAGTTTCTTTTTTTCGAGTGAGACTGGCAGGGATTTTAGAAATTTAACAATTTAACAATGTTCATTGCACTTGTCAAATAAATTCATTCATTCATAAGTCACTTATGGAAAAGGAAGAAAATGAAAGAAAATACTTTCCAAATATACTTACTGAATTTGTAGTGGATGCAGTCCCCATAAGGGGTAGGAATATACGTTTCGTTTGGAGTTAAGAGTTCAATTTGTACTATATCCTGCAAAGGTTAAAACCCACTGAAATAGTATACTTCCTACTTTAATGGCTGGTGAATCTGAAAGAATATTATTTACACTACTGAGAGATCATCTGTCTCTGAACAAAGCGTTGGCTATGGAAAAAATCCAAGTAATCCTGCCCACACAAGCACAAAGATCAGCCCAGCAGCCAAGCAGAAAGGCTCCAATTTGAATTTCAGACCAAGTAAAGTCTGAGCTTTACGGTACAATAAGGGGTTTTAATAAATCCGTCCATTTTGCGATTGTGGGATCTGGACGATTTTGTAATGTTGCACCAATCACATTTTTAATCAGTAGCTGCATTCGTAAAGTCATTTAAACTTGTTTAAATATTTTAAACCAGTCTAAATGTCAAATTTAACATGTAAAATCTTACATTTACACTAGTTTAAAAAATTTAAACAAGTTTAAATGACTTTATGAATGCAGCTACTAAAATACAAGAGTAAAAACACAAAGTCGTGTAAAAGATAGTTTTTGCAATTTTGACAAGCAATTTTGTGGCTTGTCAAACTCAAAACAAAATGGAGGCCAAGCTCTTATCTCAGTGGCTAAGTTGAATTATTATCAAAATACTGGAGCGTCTATGAACATATTACAGCTAGGAAACTCAAGAAACGACTCTGGTATACTCTGTGAAACTTGTAATTATTAAAACGCTGCTGATTGCATATTATTATTTTTTTTAAATTCGTTTTTTGCATCATTTTTCGATTGCTAGGGCATAATTAAAACCCAATGTGGCAGTCAATATGGCGAATGTATTCAGTTAACAGGAGTTTCAAAATCGTTTGATTGTTTATGGAGACATAAATAATTAATGATTTCGTGATTAATGCAAAATCACAAAATTGCAAAATCATAATGAAACCACCTAATAAAACTTTCGCATTATTTGCCCAATTGTGCTCACTTGCCAAACCCCAATATCTCAATAATAAATTTTTACCTTGACTATACCTGGAGCTCCGTCAAAAAATTTTAAACGAGTCAATAACCACAACTTCTTTAAATCCTTGAATTTTTTCGGATATAAGTCCAGTAATTCCACATCACACTTGCTAATATTTGTTCCCTTAATGTATTTCTGTTTATGGAGTGCAGTTCTTGGAGTTTCTCCACAAATAGTTATTGATGGAAATGTGACATTACTCAGATACTTTAATTTCACAATATTTCGCGTAGGATTTGTAAAGTAATAAAATGCTCGTTCTTGAATCATAAATGTTGCCAAAGCAAAACACAGAATCAGTGTTATGTTCCACAAACAATTAGCCCTGTGGTTTTGTTGACTACCAGTTAATCGTTTCAGTTGATTATTTCTTATTTCAGTTTTTCTTGCGCATGCTGTGAATATTTTCAAAATCTTAGTTTCCACTCGATTCAGTTTCTTCATCTTGTTATTTCTTTTTATCCACATAATAACTTGTTGAAGAATATCAGTAATTGACAGCACTGATAAACCCATGAATAAACTCAAGTTTCCACCAATATCAGTTAATAAACTGATTCCATCGTAGGCCACTCGCTGAGTTACAACCACTGCCATAGTATTGACTGAAACCTGCAAAACTGTGCTGCCTGTTTCAACGATTAAAGGTTGAAGAGCATACACGTATTGGCTACACGTTGGCGTGCATTTGCATTCGCTATAAACTTTAGGAATTAGGATTGCTTTGAGAGCAATAAAGTAACTGTTTTCTGCATCTTCTTTAGAAGAACTTTTGCAAAGTGGCAGTTTGACACTTGGATCTACGAAAGGCAGCCTATTAAAATGTAATGATATTAATAATTTTTAAGATTTATTTATATTAATAATTTGATTGACTAACTTGCATTCAGCTTGAGCCATTCTTTTGTATATACAGTTTTTATAACATTTTGTAAATTCTTCATTGTTACTACATGGATTTGCATATGTACTTGAAAAATAATACTAATTTCACAGACAATTAGTTTATTAAAATTCAGGGGTCTTTAATTTTTAATTAATATATGCATATATGTGTTAGCTGTAGCTAGGTATGTTGCGAGGTTCGCTAATAACTATGTTGAGGGGCTCGGTAACTGTGTTGAGGGGCTCGGTAACTGTATTGAGGGGCTTGCTAACTACAAGCCCAACACCAAAAGTATTCGACCACCTTCATTTTTTGAATTGGAAAAAAATAATAACCTCAATAAAGGTAA
>JAQIXU010000842.1:0-23935 GCA_034701245.1 Strigamia transsilvanica | reverse complement strand
TTCATACCGGCCGGGGCGCCTCATCAGGTGAGGAATTTGCATAGTTGCATTAAGGTGGCGGAGGATTTCGTTACGCCGGAGAATATTGGGCATTGTTTGATGCTTACTGAAGAGTTTCGACATTTGTCTAGTAGTCATACTAATCACGAGGATAAGTTGCAGGTTAAGAATATTTGTTATCACGCGGTTAAATATGCTCTTTCTGTTGTTATGGCAGCTGAGAATGAGATGGTAATTTGACTTATTTAAAATGTAAAAACAATTACTTACAACTTAAAATATTGAATAAAATTGCTTTTGGTTGAATTGTCGAAAGAATTGTTGTTTTTCTTCTTCTGGATGTGGTTTTTGCCTTGAAATAAATCAATTGAAATAAGAATTATAAAATTAATACAATTTCACTGACAGGTTGTTACACAGAATTAAATAAATTGCTGAATACTACAGGGAGCCTTAACTTTGATGCTATGATGGTATTCATGCTAATTTCTCATGTCACACTATCAAAATCTATTAATTTGTTAAAAATACTAGGCGCATTCATAAAGACATTTAAACTTGTTTAAATTTTTTTAAACCAGTCTAAATGTAAGATTTTACACGTTAAATTTGACATTTAGACTGGTTTAAAAAATGTAAACAAGTTTAAATGACTTTATGAATGTGCCTAGTGAGAAATTTTGAAAATAAAATTACTTTTCATTCCACTTGACTGAAATAGAACATAAAGTTTTGTTTTTTTGCCCACTTTTCAATCTGCTATGACGTCAATTTCCCTTATTTTGGCAGAAAAATAGATTATTAAAGAGAAAACACAAAGTTTTAAAAAAATATTCTCATTATTAATTGCTTTAGGTTAAAAATAACTTTGTTTAATCTTATTTCAATACTAAAATAAGTATTGATTGGTGGCGCTCTCTCGTGTTCTATAAACCAAACAAATAACAGATGACAAATGTAACGGCCTGATACTTCCTCATGGTGGCAAAAGTGTAAAAGAAGTATCAGTAATACCTTCTGGATATCATTAAATACACATCTCGTGGAAATGAAAAATAAGAATATAAGAAATTACTGGCTTGTTATGTAGTACATGAGAAAAAACTTAGTGAAAATCGTCTGTAAATAAGTCAGTGTATGATTCAGTTTGGGTAGATGAGGCCCCCCCTCCCTTGCTGATAATATATTGCAATGGATCGAACAATAATGAAACATCAACCATCTACTAGTTGAACATCTTTACCATCTTAACCCTCAAAGGGGCAAGGATTTGAAGCCAACACTTTGGTGCTCACAATGTACCTATTTAGGGACACAATAATTAAATCTTGGAGGACTGAAGTCAAAGTCACTTTGTTGAAATTGTCACACTTCGTGTTGCTGTTGTGGCAACATTCTTGAAGCACATGCTGTCTGGTGGTAAAACGTGGAAATACTAAGCAGAAGTACCAAATAGAAGCACTTTTGGTATAATTAGAAGAAGCTAAGGGACAGAAATTTTAACAAAAAATAAGTACAAAACATTCCAAATGGTTTTTTCCGGACAAACTTTATGATTGTGCAAAGAAACCAAAGAAAACGTTATCCTATTCAAGACGAGAGTTGTCTCCAAAAAGATACATTGATGCCCCTCTGAGGGTTAAAAGGAATATGTAATTCTAAGTTAGGTTTAGCATGACATTCAGACTGGGAAAAGAAGAAGACAAATTTCTTAAACACACTACCTGTGCAAATTTTAATGTTATAGTTAATTACTACATATGAAAAAATGGCTTAATTTGTTTTGGATATCAAATTGTCACCTATCAAAATCACATTTTAATATAGCAAACATGATAATTGCTATTTGTTACCTCCCAAATGGTTAAAATGTATTTTTTTTAATACTGATGGTTACCTGTGTGTTTATTAGTGATTTCTTCTTTCGGTGTATCGGCGGCTGGCTTCACAGAACCCAAACTCCGTCTGTCGGCAAAATATTAAAGAAATGTCCCCCAGCAAAAGGTCAAAAGTTATTTTTCCTCGCAAATAATCGCAAGAGTAAAATCGATTGCGGTGTGTGCATACAGCACCTGTATGTCGATGATTAGAAACGGATTGCCAACTTCGTGACCGACCCGTGCGAGCTGCGACCATAATTCAATTTGCCGACACCATCAGCAATGTTCGTAAGGAGCTCCAAATTCGTTTCAGTGCACTGAAGAGGGAGGGTTACAGTTGTGATCTATTCTACGAGAAAACTAATAAATCTTTTACTTCACTTTAATACTCACTCAACAAATAAACTAACTGAAACAATATTTTTTTCTTTCTTTCTTTAATAACAATTTGTGTTTGCATATTTGGTGTCGAGATAACAATTTAGGCGCGGTCTAAACAGTTTGCCACCTCCAGTCTAATCATTTCTCAGTGAATTATGATATTGCAGAACGAGCACCAATTAAGCAGAATATCATTCGAGCATGAAATTCGATTGACTTGCGTAATATTAAAGGCAGCGTCATTAGTTGACTGGTTGCTTAATTGAATCAGAACAGAACATAAGCGCGGCTAGATTCACAAGTATTGTATTTGAATTTTTCTTTTTATATTTGGCTGTCCAAAAATTATTATACTCCGAATTAATCAATTTTATTAATATTTAGTGTTTTTATGCACTGCAAAACACATAAAAACAGAAAACGTATAAAACTGATGCTAATCTTTGATTTCTTCAATTTAATGTTGTAATTCTATCAATTTATTGTTTGTATCACTTGAAAGCAGTACAAAATTACCTAATTTCATTTCTAAATTATTCATAATATCAAAAAAATACACGAAAACATCCCAAAACATGCGCGAAATGCAACAAACATAACAAATTCACAATTAACCATTTATTTTAGCACATATTTTCCAAACACCAAATCCAACACTTTACTAACAAAAATATTGACTTCCACGTCATTAAATTCACTCGACAAACAAGTGAACGATATGAAGCCATCCGGGTGCAACGCCGGCCTGAATTCATCCATTGTGCGATAATAATCATGAACCAACTAGTGACGCATGGAAGCAGACTTTTAAACTGGAGAACCTCCTCCTCTTGTGTCCCTCTCCCCGCTATTCCCTGACCATCTGGCCACCAGGCACCCCTCACACTTTGCTCACGCTTCCACCTCCCACATAGCGCTGATGGAGTAGGTTTAGAAGCTCACCATCTCGCTACCCAAATTGGATTAGGCCGGGCGCCCGCGCACGCTGATTGGGATGAAGGCGTGGACTCCACTCCACCCAACCTCTTGTGTGCCCGCGGCTGAAGGGAAAGGGAAAAGAGGGTCTTGGAAGCAGGTGCCTGTGCTCAGGGACCGCATGCAATCTCGCAAACTGAATGTTCCTCCTCTTCTCCGAAAATGACGTAGTGATTGGTCTCTAATGGACACTACAGAGGTGCGTGCTGAATTGGAGATGCCTGTGGCTTGGACGCAACGAGTGCCCTTTGGGAACACCTTTGGTTGGAAACATGTCTTTTCACAATTTGCGTATATTTTATTCGATAGAATATGTTTTTGCGACTTGGTGTGTTGCGAGGGAAGTGTAGTTTGTTTTAAATATTCGTTTGTGTGTGATGTAATTGGTTTTTTTTTTTGATTATTTTTTTGGGTTTTTTTTTTTTTCTGGGGAATTGTTTGTCATCGGTTAGTTCGTGTTCATAGTAAAAAACAAAAGAAGAAAAAGGAGAGAGAGACAATTTCCGTTCTCAGGAAATAGCCTCTAGTGACGTCAGATACGAAATGAATGTGTGGATCAAGGTTAAGTTGGAAACCGAACATCGAAAGAATTGAATTTGGCAGCAACCGCGTCGAATCCAAATTACATTCACCGGGTTCGAGTTCACATTCAAACACACTACTAAAATAAAGGCTTATAAAAGTATGAAGTAAAGCATAATGTGTTGTTTTGACGAATAAGTGGTCTAAATAGATAGAAAAGTATGAGCATTTGTGATGTAGTATAGCAGATTCTGCGTATTTGTTCTGTGATTGAGAATGATGCACATTTGTGTAAAAAAAAAATACACATTTGTGTTTTGATAGAAAATTATGCACATTGGTGTTTTAATATAAATTAATGCACATTTGTGTTATGATAAAAAAAAAAGATGCACATTTGTGTTCTGATAAAAAAAAAAAGATGCACATTTGTGTTCTGATAGGAAATAATGCACATTTGTACCAAATAGAAAATGATGCAAATCTGTGCCAAATAAAAAATGATGCACATTTGTGCTATAACAAAAATGATGCACATTTTTGCTGTAATAGAAAATGATGCAGATTTGTGCTGTGATAGAAAATGATGCAGATTTGTGTTATGATAAAAAATGAAGCATATTTGTGTTACGACAGAAAATGATGCACATTTGTGCTGTTATAGAAAATGATGCACATTTTTGCCAAATAGAAAATGATGCACATTTTTGCCAAATAGAAAATGATGCACATTAGTGCTCTGATAATGATGCACATTTATGTTATGACAGAAAATGATGCACATTTGTGCTAAACAGGAAATGATGCACATTTGTGCCAAATAAAAAATGATGCACATTTGTGCCAAATAAAAAATGATGCACATTTTTGCCGATTAGAAAATGATGCACATTTGTGCTATGTTAGAAAATGATTCACATTTGTGTTATAACAGAAAATGATGCGCATTTGTGGTGTCAATTTGTCGATGAAGCCATTTGTTTTGTACAGCCGTGACTGAAATTCAGGCAATAAACAACTGTATTTAAATTGATCGTGAGGTTTGCGAGTTTAAAAATAATACTGTTATTGAGAGAATGAAAAATTGTTATTACAAGAATTTATTTCGAAGAACACATATACAACCACAGTTAAGGAATGCGAGAAATTGAGTTGGAAAATCCACACCGACATTGCATCAAAAAGTCAAATACGTTACACACGTAAACATTAAAATATTTTAAATAGAAGAGATGAGATACAAGTTTGACAATTCATAAAAAGATAAACAATAATAAAAATTTGCAAATTTATATTTAGAAAAAAAAAATTATTATTACTCTTCATTTTATTACTTGAATATTTGTTAGTAATAATTATTATAACACGAGACGGTGACAATATGAAGAAGTCACAGTAGTCATCATTTGCATCACGGTTTAAAAAGAAACAAATAAATCCCTTTCCCAATCCGTTTTAATCCACCAAATTCTGTCATTTCAATCTGCAAACCACTGTCTACAACTTTAAATAGAAAACGACTACACCACTTTAAATCAATCGCATTCCAAGCAATCAAACTACAACAGCAAAGTCAATTGCACAACGTTAACAAAAAAACCTTCTACATGATATTTTTTTTTCCTGTGTAGACAACGCAAATTAGGAAGAAAAAGTAAATAAATAAATTGGTAATGTTTATTTTTGGAAAAGATTATTTGAACTAGGTGTAGACCAACCCTTGTAGTCCTCTTGTTGAATTCCAAGTCAGCCGAGATGCACTAGGAAAGTCGCTTGCTGTTAACACATCACACTCACACATACCTATGTCTGGTATTGAAGCATTGGTGCCGATAAGTTCGGATGGTGACTTGAGTTCATTCTCAGCGCAGACAAACTCTTATTGTACCATTCGTCTTCTGGAGTCACTGCAACCGAATCCTGTCGCATTCCAGCCATGTTTGTGGCTGTGTGTGGCATAGAGAAAGGCTGAGCAACGGATGGATAGCTGGCTGATGCCATCTAAAAATGATGAGAAAACAAAACAAGAATAATGAAAAATATTATAAAGAATTGAATTGTGAAATTGATGTTGTGAAAAGAACAACGGACATTTTATACGGGATTTACCGGGTCCCTCGCAAAAATACATTTTACCTGCAGCGCAGTTTCGTGTTAGGCAATCGATAACGGCATAACATATTGACAAATTCTAAGTAATTAACGAAACCAGATTGTCTGGAAAACCAGTCAACTGGATAAACTTAAACAAACAAAACTGATTTTCTTGTTTTGCCGATTTTCGAAGCCGGGAATAAGATGTTTTAATGGGAAATAAATAACTGTTTGTATATAGTAAATGGCAATATTTAATTTGTTTCAAGCAGTAACAAGTTCGATTTATTGGGAATTAAATATGAGTTGGGTTTTTCCCCAAAGAAATTAGATTAGCTGCTCGATTGTTATGATTGTCTTGATGCTAATTATATTTGCATTGAAAAATACCACACACACAAGACAATTTCCTCGCAAAAAAATTTGCATAATCAATAAAATTAAGATAATCAAAGTAATCGGGATGATTGCACACTCTGCTTATGAGAAAACCTCATGTTGGTTAATTGGGTTTTCAGTTCTCATGACTTAGTTTGGGAAAGCAGCAAATTATAAACAACGAAAACATTAGAGAATTTTTTTTAAAAATAGGAGAATTAATTGACCAACTACCAACATTAATTAAAATCAAGTAACTTAAATAAATCGTAATAATCACAATGGCCATAAATCAAAGGTTCCCAGTCTTTTTAAGATGGTGTAGCTGTTAGTGGAGTACAATATGGTGATGTACCAGAAGGTCAAACGCCAAGAATCCAAAAAAAAAATTAAAAATCTCCATAAATTTCAGTCAAAAATCACAAAATCACAAAAGCCAACACCAAAAATCCATAAAAATTAAACATTTTCCCCACAAAAATCAAAATTTCCACAAATAAAACCAAAATTCCTTTCAAAAAATGAAAAATTTCCCCCGAAAGATTAAAAAGTTTAGTAAAATATCAAAATTCCCTTCAAAAATCACAAAATCAAACACCAAAAATCCAAAAAATAGTCAAAATCTCAAACAAAATCAAATTCTTCCACAAAATATCAAAAATTGGGAACCCCTGCCATAAATCATAATAATCGCACATAATAAACTTCTGTTATTATTCCGTGTGATGTATGAAGAAAACATACACGCACAATCCTAATAAAGCCGACACGTAAAAACCAATAAATTGCAACCATACCTGAGGATATCTGTTCATAGTATTTATAGTATTGATTGGAGAATGATGTGGATATTGATAACTTCGATTGGAAGCTGGGTAAATATTGCGCATCATCGCTCCATTGCAAGTAGGAATTACAGATGGTGCCAAAGCCTTCTGAAGTTGTTTTTCTTGTTTGCGATATTTAGCTCTTCTATTTTGAAACCAAACCTGCAAACAAATTAAACTTGAAATAAATAAATAAAATAAAAAACCAACAAAAAAAGCAAATCATCTTTGACTTCTCTTTAAGTAATGCTAATAAATATGCAATCACCCTTTTAATTTATTTAAGAATCACCAAATTCTTAACAAATTAATCAATTTTAATATTAACGACGTTTGAGTTGGGATATGCTTTTAGCAAGTTGCCATTGCAGGCTTCACTAGACGAAAGCTTGTCTGTTCATCGCAAGCCGATAATGCCTGACTCCCGCAATTAACATCACACATTCGGCTCGTCGAGACCATTGCCCCAAAGGAAACACGGAAACCCTTTCAGCTACTATTTTTTCAAAAAATAAAAAATAAAAATATATAGATAAATGTATGGATAAAGAATTTGTAGCACCTAAGAAATGCTACACTATAGAAAGAATCAGCAATAAAACAATATTCAAAAAGAAATTAATCCAAATTGTATTTATTTCATGGCAAGAAGCGACTTTTGGTAGATTATTTTTGTTGATGGGTTGCTATAAACTGCAAATTAAGGATAACATTCATCGACAACAGCTAATTAAAGGCTGCAGTTCATTAGATTGGCCACAATTGAAAACAAAACAGAAAAAACAAACTTGTTAACAATACGAGTTCATTACGACGTGTATCAACCAAACAATCAAGTAGATTTCTATGTTAACAACCCCAAAACATGTAAAAACCTTTATAAAATCATCTCAAGTATTTGTGTTGGTAATTAAGGGCCAGGAGTAGCGTATAATCAATGTGATAATAAGTGATTGCCAATTTGCTTCCAATTTCTAGAGCAAGGAAAACGGGGCATTGAAAACGAGCTCATTAAGTGCGCGCCGTACTTGTACACTCATGCTGCACACATTTACTTGTACAGACGTAAACTTTGTCCTCGAAAAACATTTTGCAGTTTCGTCTCGGTAAGCTAGAAAACGATTGATGAGGCGGGGAATGACATATGACCCTTGAGAAAACATTTGTGGACTGAGAAACCCAATTTGGCCAATTTCCGTGTGTTTGGATAGAAGGTTTTTAAATGGCAGCCACACACAACCGAATGACATTAAATCCAGTAGTCAAACTTAATGATATTTATTGATTGCCAATTAATCACACAGGAACAAAGTTAACATGACTGTAACCGCACAAATACTATTTGCTGTCATATCCGATTTGATTTGATAAGACAAGAACTGGAGTTTTCTAAAAAGTGAAGGCCACTCTTGCGCGGAAAAAAATATGTTTATATCTTGCAGAGTTCTTCGTCTTTTGGGTTTGGTTTTACTCAGTGCAAAACACCTGGTAGCAAGTAATTTGTTTTTGGTAATCGCGCGCGGTTTGCGAGCATTTTGTTGCCGTTTCTTTGCATGTTGTAATTGATTAGATTAGATATAGTAGCTGTGTTTGCCATAACTCATTCATTCACTTTGTGTTTGCTGTTTGGAAGAAAGATTTTTACGTCAAAACAAATTAATCTAAGTGGTGTTTTAGGTATTACCTGTTTTGGTTGATATGTTTGTTGACCACATGTCGCATGCTTAGGTGCCTATTTGGTCTACTTGGGCAGGATTTGCAAGATTGTGGGGATTTTTGGAAGATGATTTTGATGTTTCTCATCTAACATGATTTCGTAGATCATTTGATGCTGTTTAGGTAAGGACATGGTTTTCCAGACTTTTCAATTTCTTTATTATAATTCCTATAAATATTTGAACATTTTCAATCTAGATAATCCCAAACCCAGACAGTTATTAAATTTCCGCATATAAAGCTGAAGTTTGTTGAAATTACGAAAAAAAACCAAAGAAAGACAGAATGAATTAATTTCCCATAAGTTGAACGAATGTCAACAAATTTAATATTACACAATAGATGATTTGCAAAATCAATTTTATTTTCGCAGTGCGTGCGTGACCTTTCCACCCTATGACCACAGGATTATCATAGACGAAAGAGTAATACCTAAACCTAATACTCCACAATCTCCAACGACGAAAACAAAACCTACTTAGCTGCAAGCGCGAATATCCAACACAAAACAACCCCAAAACCATAAAAATCATTGAAAAAAATTCCCAAAATGATCTAATTCACTTTCCCACATCAAAAAAATAATAACTCAACCCAAAACCCACAAATCCACTGTCCATATCAACAGAAAAAACAACAAAACCTAATTATTCACATTCCTCTTAACCAAATAAACAAAGATATTCAACATCTAAGAATATTCACACTCGAGATCCCCTAGACAACAAATTTCCACAAAAAAAAAAAATAATAAATTATTTTTCAAAACGATTTATTTAAAAATTCCCACCAAACAGAATTAAAATACCAAATTCCAAATTGCTAAAACAGTGCTCAACACCCGGTGTGTGTAAACGAGCAAGCACGGCTGTTGCGTGGGCGTCTCCCTCGGTGGCAGATCAGAAGCTAAACAAATAAGACGCGATTGCTTCGAGTTGGCAAGTGATATCATTTCATTATTTTAAATTATTTATCGGGGCGTTATGTTAGCCTCACAAAATTCATTAAGCTTAAATAACACCTCTAATGAAGGGAATAAATTCAATGAGTGTCGCTCGCCCGTAAATGCCCGACCGCGTTCGTTCTCCACCTCGCCCTCCCACCGTCGTTTGCCGACAATCAGGCGCCTTTTTCGCACCGCGATCTTTGAAGGCTTGATGTTTATTGGTTTGCATTACTACACACTGACTTGAGAAATTCAATATCTCCAATCAACAGGGCGCGTGTGCCTTAAAATCCCAGGAGGCGCGCGGGCGTTCAGCATTGAGGTGCGCTGCGGTACGCGTGTGCGCGTGCGAGTTGTGCACTGCTTGTTTCCAATTGGACCAATCCGCATCCAATTCAAGTGTCGAAAGACGACGCAACAATATAAACTCGAGCAAAAAGCGTAAAAGATCGTGTTTGGTAATTGCCAATCATTTGCCCACTCGATTCTGATCTTTTCATCTCCATATGAATGCAGCCGCGTCCCCTCCACCTCATGTTCGCCACCCCTCCGCTCGATTCACAAGCTAGACAAATGAGAATTTGATAGAGTTAGAGGCAACAACTAGGGGACGCGAAAATGCTCTCCCGCCTCTGCGTTTTATTAGTCATCATTCGTAATTTAATGACTTCATTTCGCGACAACTCGAAATAAATAGAGGAATCGTTGTTAGGATTTTACGGTGGAGCGTATACGGCAGGAAATTTGTTTTTCGCACCTGTTTGTGTGTGTTTTTGGGGTTTTTGGAAGCAGGGGCGTAGCTACCATACCGCAGGCCCATGCGGTGCATGGGGCCCCTTAGTGTTTGGGGCCCTTCAATTTCCAAAAAATAAAATAAAATATTTTCGAAAATTATTTTTGGGAAATTTTTGTGTGGTAATTTTGGGGCCATAAAGGCGTATTTATGGTCTGGGGCCCTTCTCGCAGCCTTTTTTGGGACCCCAAAGGCGTATTTACAGTCTGAGGCTCTTTGCGCAGCCTTTTTTGGGACCCAAATCTTAAAAAATATGAAGAAAAAAAAATTTAATTTATTTTATTTTATATTTTGTTGGAATTTTTAGGCCCCTAAAAATCGAAGAGGGGGCCCAATAATATTTTTTGCAACACCATTCTTTTTATTTAATAAAATTGCACATAGACCGCTTGGAAAACCAGTCTGGGTGTGTTTTTGTGTTTATAAAAGTACTAAAAACAAAAAACAAAAAACAGAAAAATAACACATAAATATGTTCATTTATGGTGAAGTTTAGTATTGGATGTGGATAGCTAGCCAATATTAAGACGTGACAGTGTGCAAAGCGTGCACAGAGATTTGCATGGACGGTGTCGGAAACAGCTTGCAAATCCACTCACTTGGTCATGCGCCGAGCTCGCCAACTATGTGCTCAAAATGCAATGTCAGCTTTCTTGAAAAATATAAAAACAAAATAAAAAAATAAAATAAAATAAAAAAAAATTTAAAAAAATGTATAAAAAAAATAAAATAATAAATTTTAAATTCCAAAAATCAATCAATCAATCAATGAATAAAAAAATATTTCTACATTTTTTACATTTCAGTAACGTTTTATAGGAAATGCGTGTAAACATTTGCTTCAACGGAATGGAACTGGAGGACACAGATGAGGGGAGCCTGCATCAGAGGTTCATCAGCGAGTGTTGTCAGCCATTTCGGCACCCAATTATATCACATGCTCGAGTAGGCGCGCGTACAGCTACATGGTGCTCGTTCCACTCTCTAGTATGGGGAACGAGTACAATGTTCTCCGAGGGGGAAGAGTGGATGAGGAGAAGGAGGAAAGAGGAAAGAGGAGGTGGAGGAGGAGGAGGTGGAGGAGGAGGAGGAAGACGACGCGCTCAGCATCGGCAACTCCCTCGCTGACTAACCTGGGCCTTGCTCGGCGAAGGGATGCATTTTAGATCAAACATTAACCAATCACTAGGGAAGGGTTCCAATAATGAAAAGTGACAGGCCCCCTAATGAACAGCACGGTGCTCGTGCCTTTTCAGAAGATGAGAGAGCATGCGCGCACAACGCGGCCCGCCCTCTCCGTCTCTTTCTCTCTCTCTCGGCCCGACGCCATTATGTGAAAGCCAAAAGACAACAGGGGCTTTCAGCATTTTCAAATCTAATTTTATTCCTTGGCTCATGAATAATATTCGAACCAAACGCGCACGCCCCAATCTCCATATTGAAATTGACAATATTCCTCCAGCTACTATCCCATTTTGCCTCACAATCCGCTAATTTCTCGCATTCCAATTGAATTTCGCTCTCTGGACCACAATTTTTTCGACGAGAGTAAATCTTAAAGTTATTACACGCTTCTTTTTCACATTTGACCCGAATGAAAACTGCCGAGATTTGAACAAGCTGATCAACATAATAAATGTGCAATGGCACACGCTGCAGCCGTCGCATTTCTAAGCAACGTTTACCATTTTAGATAACGCAATTTTTGTACGAGAAAAAAATTAGATGATACACCAATTTATACACGTTGGGAAATTAGATATACACCGATTTGTAAAAATTAGATACACCTGGTTATTTGTAGAATTAGATATTATACCGGTATTTCACACGTTCGAAATTTTTTTTTTTTAAAAATTCAATTAAAATCGTTTATTTGGGAGAATAAAAATCTAAAACTGGATGAAACGAAAGAGGTCAGCTGGGTAAATAAATTTGAAACTTGATCCGCACAGGGCAAACCTTCCTCAAATGCCCATCAAGTCGGCGAGTATTTACCATCGTATTACTGAAAATGGAAGAAAATCTAAAAATTTTCAATCGATTTTTTTTTTTTTTAAATTTTTTTTTACTAAAATAAAAATAAAACAAAATAAGGTTTTTTCATTATTCCAGAATGTTATATTATTTGTGCATTTGTTGAAAGTGGAGTTGAAAACGGTAAAAATGCGGTAGCTCCCCTTAAACTTTCATACTTTCAGATATGCACCACGTTTCGGCGAATCGCTGCGCTTTCTTTTAGAGAGAGAGAAAGAGAGAGAAAGAGAGTGAGGTAGAGAGAGGAAGCTAAGGTATTTTAAAATGCAGGCATGTATAATGAAGAAGGAATGGAGTGTTTCTGATCAAAGCGGCAACTGTTTCCTCCTCGAAACTCGAATATAATTTACAACTCAAAATAAAAGTTTAAACCAAAACATTTTCAGTGCATTTTCGAGCCAATAAAAAGATGGCAAAACACGAATTAAAAACGAGTTTTTGCTGTTTGAAATTTTAATTGGCTTCTGGCACAAACAAAAGAGAAAATATCGCTTGTTGTAATTTAAATTCGAGATTTATTTTTCGAGTTAAAAATATATGTCGTTAGTGTTTTTTTGCTTGTTCCATTCATCTTTTCTTCGCGCTCCCGCCTGCTGGCATAACCTAATGCAATCTTTTATCGCCACACTCAACCTCTAATCCGAGAAATTAGACACAAATTGGAAAACGCGAATCTTGTTTATACAGATGTGGCAGTGCTGCGTGAAAAACGAGGACAAACTGCTTTTCCCTTCGAAAGAAAATTGCCGATGAAAAAATGATGGTGACGCCAACCCGGCACCGGCTTTGCACGTCTCTTGAAACAAACTGCAAGTCTCGGTGTCCAAATGATATTTCAAATTCACACAATACTTGTGTAAATTCGTACAAATTAATTGTAAAACATCAAAATATCCCAAAATTTATTTTTATTTTAATTTCATCACTTCTAATTTTTTAATAAATATTTATAAACACAAATTAATCTAAAAAAAATTCTATATTTATAAACTTTGCAGTGAAGCTATTATTCTACGTACGCTAGCTGCCCCTTATTTTCTTTAAGCAAATTCCTATACAAACACTGCAGTGAAGCCATTTTATCTTCGTTTGCTGCCCCATATTATTTGAATTTATTCTTCTAGTTTGTACTATTTGTGTATTAAAACACATATTTTATATGAAATAACTGTATAAAATCATACAATAGGGAATTTCTATCCCGCCTGCATTTCATATGCGGTTCACAATTCACACACAGATGAACACTCATACGTGCAAATTCACTCTTCTAGAAACCTGCAGTTGCCATCAAAATGGCAGAAAGAATAGCATTGCTGTGTAATATTTTGAGAAAACATGTCTGTGGCTTTTCTGCTGCCAGTAACACTTTTTAATAAACTCAAAAAACGAAAAAAAAAAAAAAAAAAAAAAAAAAAAAAAAAAAAAAAAAAAAACAAAAAAAAAAAAAAAAAAAAAAAAAAAAAAAAAAAAAAAAAAAGCGCCACAAGTTTAAAATTGCCGTATAACACCGAGCTCTGATTTAATTAGTATTTTAGAAGAACCACTTGCTCTTTCCATGTGTCGAGCGACTAAACGATGTCGCTAACCATAAATAACAACTCTACACCAGGATAATGAACCTCGAAATGAATATTTCATTAAAGTATCCAAAAATTGATTAACAGAAAAAAAATAAAACGATTTAAAATAAAAAAAATATATATATATATATATATATTTATTATTTTTATTGGAGGGCAAAAACTGAATGATTTGGCTTTTTATCATTTACAAGCTATTGTGGCCACAGGTTGACCACTGGCTAGTCTCTTGATACTACCAAATTTCATTCAAGTTGTTAGGAAAGCGCAGCACGTTGCAGCCTTATTGACTGTTTGGATTTTTCCAATTCAATTGAGCCAAAAGAAGTTAACAGGTATAAATTCCAATTCTCTGTCGAAAAGAAAGGATTTGATGCTCAGTGACGGATAAACAATCAAACCAAACCACATTATATGTATATATATATATATTTTTTTTTTTCTTCAAATTATTCAAATTAATCACGTGTTGTGTGGCAAACACATTAAAAATGCGAACTGAAATGACAGACCTGAATTCTAGCTTCGTTAAGTTTTGTAGTACGGGCAAGTTCCTCGCGACAATATA
Organism: Strigamia transsilvanica; assembly: GCA_034701245.1. Taxonomy (NCBI): domain Eukaryota; kingdom Metazoa; phylum Arthropoda; class Chilopoda; order Geophilomorpha; family Linotaeniidae; genus Strigamia; species Strigamia transsilvanica. The sequence goes on along the minus strand of JAQIXU010000842.1, from coordinate 9,235 downwards.
TGTCCGGGTAATGAGACTTGGTGAAAGCAGCTTCTAATTCGGCTAACTGTTCCTGCGTGAATGTGGTGCGATGTCGACGGCGAGCTGGTGTCGGACACGTAGTGGGATTCGTGCCTCCGATCTGCGGGCCTATTACTCCTTCGGGTTTGAGTTTTTTGAATGCGCCGTCTTGTCCTGATAAGCAAACAACTGTGGTAAGAATTAACTTACTGGTTATTGTTTGTTCCGTTTGGAATAAACGTGTTTTTTTTTTTTTTTTTTTTTTTTTTTTTTTTTTTTTTTTTTGTTTAGATGTAGGCACGTGATATGCGTGATGCAAGACAAACGTGATTGAGAATTATTAGAATTGACTACTGTATATGGGAGTGGCTAAATGTTTTTTGTTTTTTTTGAAAATAAAAAGAAGTATTTTTGCACATTTTGCATTTTGGATGTAAAACGGGACATTTGTCAAATTAAATGGGCATTTTTTTTGTAAAACGGGACATTTTTGTCACATAAAATGCATCTTTTGTAAAATGGGCCATTTCTGTCACATAAAATGCATCTTTTTGTAAAACAGGACATTTTCGTCACATAAAATGCATTTGATTTGTAAAACGGGACATTTTTGTCACCTAAAATGCACCTTTTTGTAAAACGAGACATTTTTGTCACATAAAATGCATTTTTTTGTAAAACGGTTCATTTTTGTCACATAAAATCCACTTGATTTATAAAACGGGACATTTTTGTCACATAAAATGCATTTTTTTTGTAAAACAAGACTTTTTTGTCACCTAAAATGCATTTTTGATGTAAAACAGGACTTTTTTGTCACCTAAAATGCATTTTTGATGTAAAACGTGCCATTTTTGCCACCTAAGCAAAGAATGCATCATTTTTGTAAAACAGGACATTTTTGTCACATAAAATGCATTTTCTTTTGTAAAACAGGACTTTCTTGTCATCTAAAATGCATTTTTGATGTAAAACGGGCCATTTTTGCCACCCAGAATGCATCTTTTTTGTAAAACTGGACATTTTTGTCACCTAAAGTGTATTTTTTTTTTTACTACAAAGGATGGATTTTGTCATACAAAAAGCTCAATAGTTGCATTAAAAATGCAGGTTTTTAAAAAACTGGTGCATATTTCTGCCTAAAATACATTCCTTTTCTTACAAGAATAGGCATTTTTTCACTTTAAAATGTATTTTCTCCTAAAAAGAAGAATTTTGCAGCTAAAAATGCATCAATTTCCTTAAATGGCACATTATTGCCCCTCAAAATCTCAACACTCTGCGTCTGAAACGCAAACTGGATGAAACTAATCCTTCAATACTTCTTTTCATCAATTTAAACAAACAAGCAAATATCTCCAGTGTGTAAATCCCCACGAACTATTTATCACTTTTAGTGTTGTCTTTAAATCTCCAGTCATATTTCTCTTAGCAATTTGTTCTAATCTCTAAGATTAACTTATAACAAAATCAATTTATTCAAATCTTACCACCGATAGGAGTTGTCGTCGCCTTCCTCTGCTCTTCGTCGAAATGAATCAATCCTGAAAGAAAATAACCTAAATAAGAAAAAGAAGCAAAAAAAGTCTGTTTCAACGGTAATTTCTCAAAAATAAAAATCACACATTTCATTTCATTTTCATTTTTTCATCAAATTGATTTTATCATTGCAATTGGCCTTAACAAATTCACATGCGAACAGATGCACTACAACGGCGGGGAGCAAAGCACATTGTAATCAGGTCTATGACGGAATGGGTGGCGGCAAGGCGGGCCAAGTCGCAGCTCGAATAACAAAGCCGCCACACGATTATGTAAGGCGTACGCCAGGCGTGCTTTTCACTAGCAGATAATCCACCTAAATAGCCTACTAATGACGCCGCACTCTCTTGTCGAACAGACGGCAGGTTGGGGAACGTCTCTTTTCACTCTTATCGCTGGAACACGATCCGATCACGCCCAAATATTTGCGTGACAGAGGCGTTCGGGTCAGAGGAACATGTGTTGCCTTTGTTGACAATTTGTTTTTGAGGCTAGATCAGCTCCCTTTTATTCGGTAACGGAGTTAATAACACTCAGAGTGTGTTTTAACAGCAAGTGCACGAGTTTAGAATAAAAGTTAAGAGCGAAAACGAGCAAAATTAATTCCAAAATTATTATTTTTGCGGTTTCCAGATGTATATTTCTGTTGAATTTGCACGTAAAATTAACTTTTTATCCATTTTACACTTAACTTTTAATAAAAATTGTATATTTCTAAAAGTTAAGAGCGAAAACGAGCGAAACATCAAGTGCAACGCGCAAATAAAAATCAATTAGCTAAAATTACTTCAAATTAATTCCAAAATAATTATTTTAGCGGTTTTCGGATGTATATTTCTGTTGAATTTGCAGGTAAAATTAACTTTTTATCCATTTAACACTTAACTTTTAATAAAAATTTGTATTTCTAAAAGTTAAGAGCGAAAACGAGCAAAAACGTCAAGTGCGACGCGCAAATAAAAATCAATTAGCTAAAATTACTTCAAATTAATTCCAAAATAATTATTTTAGCGGTTTTCGGATGTATATTTCTGTCGAATTTGCACGTAAAATTAACTTTTTCTCGTTTTTACACTTAACTTTTAATAAAAATCTTATATTTCTATTTTTATTATAATTTTTTTTCGTTATAGCCATTCCAGATTGGCCATTTCTTGTTTTTCCATCATATATTTAAAAGCCGAAGAAAAAGAGAAGGAAAAATCCTGTAAGTGAAGAAGTGGCCATTCTTTTGAAAATGGATGCGGCGAGGTTGATCGCATTGTCCACGAATGGGCGCACAAGATACGGCTTGGTTTTAAGTGAAGTATGAGAAAAATGCAACGACGACGACGACGCGGTCGTTATTAGATTGCGATGCCGCCTGCCTGAGAGCCATGATCAGGCCACGATAGGTTTCAGCCGTCAAGCCCGCTTACCCTCTCGCTATGATTGCGTTAGCACTCGTTCCAAGATGGCTCCGCGTCGACGTGAATCAGGCACGAGCACAACCGTGCAAATTCTCGACCTCAACCTGTCGGAATGAGAACTAGCTGTATACACAAAACTATCATCTTTCCCATGCGAAATTCTATCACATTCGAAGCCTAATGCACACCCGTAGTCGCGCGGTTGGGCTTCCCTGCGCTGCGTCAACAAATGCAGCGAAGTTTCTCGTTGAAATAAAATATTTTAAAAAAAAAAGTGACTTTTCTCTTGTTTTTACCTAAATTAAATGTCGTAAAATAAAGATATAGTCTGGTAATCATGTGTGATGTAAACATTATCAATATTTCAGTGTTATTCTACCAAAAAACAAAAGAAAAACTAGAAAAATCAAACAAATTCCATTGATTTCAACGCGAAAATAAAAAATTAGTAATTTTTTTAAATTTAAAATATTGTCTTAAGTGAATCTTGTTTGAGTAAATAAATGTTTGAATTAACTTATCGAAAATACGATGGGAGAAATAACTCAATTCGAACGAGATGGCATCAGAATTGGAAATGACTTCATTTGATTTAAACACAGATGTTAGTCAGTTGACTTACCAGTCTCTCGTGAACGAAATTTTTTTCCTCTTTTCCTTTAGCCATTTTATGTACGATCAGGTGGTAAACGAGGTAACGGGTTTGCGAATTGAATTCTCCACGCTCAGCGGAAGAGAAGAATCTCGTCTATATATCTACCGCCAAAGATTTGCATCCGCCCGTGAACGCGTCCTCAACGCGGGATCGAGTTACACCGCTGAGCGAATAAAAGGCAACTCATCACACTCACCAAAACCCGACTTATGTTCCCACTTTCCACCAGCGCATTTGTTATTCGAATGCAGAACAAGAAACCGACACGGATAAAGCAATTCCCAACCGCTAAAACCAACGGAAACTAATTGATAGAATTCAGTAATTTATAAATGTACTCATAATTAAGATATTTGAGTGTGTTTTTGAAGATAATCTAGAGGATTAGTGAGTAAATATCCTAAAAATACTAAACCAATGGCTTATTTAGTGCGCATTGTATGTGGAAAAAAGAATTATCAAATACCAGCAGTGCTGTCCAGTCAATAATTCAAAATTAACTCATTTTGACTGGATTTTTTGAGAAATTTTTAATAAAATAATACTAAGATGACCCTAAATTTACTCCAAAAAAGGCTGATTTAGTGTGCATTGAATGTGTAATAAATTATAACCCAAAAACAGGATTAAGTAACAGCAGTTTTCTTCACTCATCGCAAGAAATGTCATGCAGTGAAGCCAAGTTTTCTTCAGTGACATGCAGTGAAGCCAATTACGTATATTGGTATTCTTTGACTCATTTATCACAATAACTCCCGACCATAAAACAAACAAAACAAAACACACTTTTTACCTTATTCTGTATTATTATCATCATTCCAAGTCCATAATCCTAATATTCCCCATCTCATTCTCCTTCGCTGACAGCCAAACAGTTGTTTGGGATCACGATAACCCTCAAATCGCTCGCCGCACAACTTTCAAATCAAGTTTGGTGGTAAATTTGAAAAACATGTGACATTGATGAGTTTACGAGCCACTTTTGCCCGTGACTCAATCAAGCTCGAATGAGATCAAGGAACCACAATGTCCAACAGACGCGCCAACAACACCTGACTCCTCGAGAACGGCGGCAGAGATCCCTCGTCGTTTGACGAAGATCCCAAATTGTTTTAAGAACCCAAATTAGAGGTAAAATAGCTAATTACCATCTCTTCATTCTTATCTGATTGAATTAATTAAGGTCGGTAATGCAGTCGCGAGAGAGAGAGAGCAGCCACCGAGAGCGCGCCAAACTAATAACATAAGCAGGGGGGGCGGGGGGAGGGGGGGGGGCAGGAACGAAGCGGCCAAAAATACAAATTTCCAAACAAATAAGACACTATTCAATCATCTAGCGTCGCGGCGAGGCAAATATGGCGGCTTACCGGTCGGGTCGGAGAGTGAACGGCCGGCAGCGGCAGCGTCCAGCCCATAAAGAGCGGTAAAGTCGTCGGCAGCACTCTTACGCTTCTCGCCGCGCTGATCGTCTGCCATGTCGACAAATTGCGTTGTGTACAAAATTTTCTTTGATCGGCGGGTGATGCGAGAGGACCTTAGCTATGCCTCCCCTTCTATGTAATGCTATGGAACGGCTCTAACGAAAAGTGACTAACGAAATTATGCCTCGATACAGTTTTATAAGCGATACCGGGCGAGGAGCCGATGTGCGGGTCGCGGAGCCCACCAATCGCCGAAGGCCGTTGCAAAAAAGGTCGGGCGCAAGATGGTGGATGCTGGTCGAAGCTAGCGTGCGATTCGCGGAACCCGCGGTAGGGCGTGGTCACGTGAGTCGGACGAACGTGCGAGAAGCCGTGGTGATAGCAGTATTTGGGGATTTATGGAATGGACTTCTTCCTCCAGTTATCGCGCTGCTATGGCCGCTGAATGGAGACCGAAGGCGAGGAGTTTTTCAGGTAGGTACGGTGAAGTGTGTTTTGGGGAAGTTGTTTTGAGGTATTAAAATTGGGAGGAGTGCGAGCTGAGGAATTTTTGCTGCGGTTGTGTTCGTGAGTGGTGTTTGAGAAGAAAAATTAATTGTTTGTTTGGGTTTGTGTTTTGTGAAAATATTTTGTGGTTTAAATTTTAATTTAGGCTCGGGATTGGATAGAAATAAGAGTTTCTTGGTGGAGGTATTTTAGTTAAATTCCTGATGTCGTGGTTATGTTGGTAAATTTTAAGTGGATTTTAAGTGCACGCAAGCCACGAGTAATTTTTTGGTAATTTATGTGCAAAACTATTCGTAATTACACTAAAAAAAACACTAAAACTGCTCGTAAATCAATTAAAACTCGTGTTGTTATTCATTTATCTGTTTGAAAAGTAAACACATCAATATACGTTTACGTTTTCATGATAAAACAGGTTTCCACACATACAAAATGTTCTAAAATTATTCAAGAAAATTCTGTATACCAAGTTAATGCCTATAGAATGGACCACAGACCAAAAAAAAATGCATAAACCATACGTTGCGATATCGCAAAGTCAAAATAATAAGTATAAAAACAACAGCAATCAGTTAAAACCTTTTCCTCCATCGCAATTGATAGCCAATTTAAAAATGGACGTCAGTTTGATTTTATTTAAATTTTTTTATAAAGTTTTTTTTTTTTTTGAAGACGTTTCGAGTCTTGGATTTGCACCTGAGCATCCAATTTTACTGTCCAAGATGTCGCGCTCGATTCAAGACCCACGCAACGAGCAAAGAGGAACTTACCGATACACTTAACATATACGGATGCGAACCACAATAGTTCAACATGGTTACACGGTGCTGTCCAAGCGAAAATTCAATGTGTTGTACGCTTGCAAGCACACACAACAGTTGGCAGTGTGAAATGTGAATCGGCAGGTGCCAACGTGATCAAAATCCTGGATAAACCACCAGCGATCAACACGCAAAGGATTCTCGTAACTCGATTTAACACAATGTTAACAGTTTTCAAAACCCACCCGAACGAACACTTCACTGCTATGCAGCCTGTCTAATTGATTTTCCATTTTTCTATGGTGTAATTCAAATTAAATGTTTAATGCTAAACATGGCCTCATTTTAATCCCTTCAAATACTTTTATGCACACAAATTTGTATAAATCCCATGAATTGGTTTTCATTTTGAATTTAAGCAACAGCTTATTTGTGATTTTTTTACTTGAATAATTTATGCAAATAAGATTTTCACTTCCGAGGGATTTTTTTTTGGTATAGACAACAGCAAGAGAATCTCATAGTCCCTCATGTAGGTATGATATGACCTGCTGAATGTGATTGCATCAAATTTGATTACAATTACAACCGATTTCACAATGGACACTTCAGAATTGATTATTCACATACGCTATACAGGTGCTAACAAATGAGGTTGTGTATCAATCAAGTTGTTTAGATTTTTACTTGGTGTGATGAATTCGTAAAACCGCCCTCACTATAAGCCACCGACATAAGTTACACATGACTTGACACCCATAGAAATGTCTCTTACGCTGAAAACTGCTTATTAAACACAAAATATTGGAAAAAACCTTTACTAGCTTTATTTCCTGACCTCGGTCTCACTGACTTGTGAGTAAAGTACATAGACTATATAAATTATTTCATGTCTAGTCTATAGATGGCTGATGTAAAGAGTTTCCTTGGAGTCCCTCCATTCTAGGCTTTTCTGGAGACTTTACCTATGCTTGGTCTAGGCGCTAGGGAGAGTTAAAAGCAGTGGCGTAGCTATGTTATTTAGGCCCTCATGCAAAAAAGGCTTGGGCCCCATGAGTTAATCCCAAATCTATAGAATTTACATATTGCTATTCCAAATTTAACATATCAAATCAAAGGCATGATTTGAAAGAATACACATAATGGTACTGTCGTTTTAAAGCACAAATGAAGCCAACACGAACGTGTTATGCTGATTTAAATGGATCTCAATGGCATTGAAGGGCACCGCATGGGCCTGCGGTATGGTACCTAAGCCCCTGGTTAAAAGAACTGAACATTTTTTGCCGGACTCCGAAAAGGTTAAGAACCACCGGTATAGACTTCATCTATTGCCGATTGCTGATACCGAAGAACAATAAACAGGTCAAAAATTATAGAAACAGTACCGGTAACCATTCACTCATATTTATATTGATCATTTCTGCTAGTATAGGAGGATTTCATTCATTTTTATTTTCCAATTAAAAAATCTGCAAGAAACTTTTGTTCAGCTGAAGTAAACAAATTAATTGCTTGAGGTTAAGTTTTCTGCGCTATTGTAATGTGCATCTGTCTCTTGCGTCGCCAGCAGGGGGCACGACCGAGGCCATGGGGTTTCCTCGTCTACACGCTTCTGGGCAACCTGTCGTCGGCTTTTATCATCACCGCCTCCCATGCACGCGCCTATCAATTAGGGCCACGCGCCGACAATAAAGAACACCCTCCCACATCAACCGAATGCATCAAAGGCATCTTGATGAGACTCCGTTCAAAGGTCAAATTTGCTGCTAACTCATTTGCTTCAATCTTCATCTTTTTATACCGCGCCGTCAACGTTAAAAATATTTTTGTTTTTCAATCTTGCTCGAATTTCCATTACCAAAATAATAATTCGAATAAAAAATTGACGGGAAAGAACTTAAACGTAAAAGTTTTGCACAAATTGATACGAAATTGCATTGAAACAATATTTGTTTGGGATTTGTTGTAGTACAGATCGTTCCTTTTTGTGTGGAATATGTTAAGAGAAAATAGAGTGGAACATGTGGCAAGCAATTCTCTCCTATACACTTCACAGTGAACCCGGGGTGGTCGAGTCTGGCTACAAAGGGCGACGCTTGCCATCCCTTCATGAATAGCTAATGCATGTTCAACAATGGCTCTGGGCACCCATCTCCCCTTGCAAATCTGGACGACTTGTCGACACGTGTCGTCTCTCTACACTTTAGTTGTTCACACGTGCTAAGGGTCACAAGTCCTTGACTCCTGCTGAGAGGACGTGGGACAAAGCGTGGATTTCGTTCGAGTGCTCTATTAAATGCGGATTTACAGGTGCAAATCGATAAAAAGAACATCTCAAAAAATGAACAGAAAATCGAGAAATTAATGAAAAATGAAAAATTAATGAAAAATCACATAAATTATATAATTATAATAATTTACACAAATTAGCCACTATTATTTTTCTTTGTTACCGATTGATGGCCCCCTGCAAAAATATTATTGCCCCCACCCCCCATTAAGGGCCCAAAAATCCCCCAAAAAAATATTTTTTAGTGTTTTCTTCAAAAATTTTAAGATTTGGCCCCAAAAAAGTCTGCCAGAAGGGCCCCAGACCATAAATATGCTTTTGGGGCCCCAAAAATCCCCCCAAAAAATTATTTTTTAGTGTTTTTTTCAAAGATTTTAAGATTTGGCCCCAAAAAAGTCTGCGCGAAGGGCCCCAGACCGTAAATACGCTTTTGGGGCCCCAAAAATAGCAAAAAATTCCCAAAAATAATTTTCGAGAATTTTTTTAATTTTGATTTTTGTTTGGGGGCCCCTTTTGCTGTGTTTCTAAAATTGTGATTTTTGTGTTGTGTGGTGTGTGGTGACAGGTGTGACCGGTTCCACGTCATAAAAGCGCGGCAAAAACAGCGCGCGTCAAAACAGCGCCGTCAAAACAGCGCGGCGTCAAAA